>PVJH01003379.1:108396-143742 GCA_004026705.1 Nesogale talazaci
CAGAGGCCAGAGAGAAGGAGGGAAGATATATGGTATTCTTTTGCAAACTTTGTTTCCATAGAATCTACATTGGGGGGGTGGGGGGGGGGGGAGGCCATCACTGTCCTTTGGTGGTCATGGAAGCTACCCAGCCTTGCTCCTGGAGAGCTGCCACTGGATTTGAACAGCCAGGCCAGTGAGCTGCAGTCCCACATTCAACCACCATGCCACTGGGGCTCAGCCCTGAATCTACATTTTTTTATTCAAGATCTGCACTCTATCCATGTTGATATATGTAAATGTAGTTATACCTCTTAAATGCCACAGAATATCCCAGTCAATAAATTTATCCTCTTTCATTTATCCAATTATCTGCTGGTAGGCAAATAAAATGGTTTCCATTTTTTAACAATGCTACCCAAAAAAACCACCTATTTTTTTTTGTTTGTTTTGTTGCTCTCCGGCAGTGGAAGTAGGAGGCCCAGCCCCATTGCTGGAATTGAACCTCCGTCCCAGTGGGCCGCAGTCCCACGCACAACTACTACGCCACCGGGGCTCAGCCTCCACCTATTTTTCTTAAATCAACCTGCCAAGTTTTTCACATAATACAACTAAAATTTTAACTAAAAATTTAACTTCTGGATCAGAGTGTGCTTTCATTTTTATATGTTACTCGCTGAAGTGGCTATACAAATTTAAAAGCCTATCAATATATTGAGTTCACATTTTTATCAATACAAGATATAATCACTTTTAAAAATGCTTGCCATCCTGAACATACCCTTACAGAAGGGTCTCGGGAGGAGCCAATCCAGGGAGGGTGCAGTGTAGCAACAATGAAACATATAACTTACCTCTAGTTCTTAAATGCATTCTCCCCCCACCCCACCGCCCACATCATGGTCCCAACTCTACCCTGCAAATTCGTCTAGACCAGAGGATGTACACGGGTACAAATAGGAATCAGAAACACCGGGAATCCAGGACAGATGATCCCTTCAGAACCAGTGGTAAGAGTGGGGATACCAGGAGGGTGGAGGGAACGTGGTATAGAAAGGGGGAACCAATTATAAGGATCTACATATAACCCCCTCCCTGGGGGGATGGACAACAGAAAAGTGGGTGAAGGGAGATGTCTGACAGTGTAAGCCATGATAAAATAATAACAATTTATAAATTGTCAAGGGTTCATGAGGAAGAGGGATCCAGGAAGGGAGGGGAAAAAGTAAGGAGGTGATACCAAGGGCTCAAGTAGAATGCAAATGTTTTGAGAATGATGCGGGCAACAAATGTACAAATATGTTTTGCATACAGTGGATGTATGTATGGATTGTGATAAGAGTTGAATGAGCCACCAGTAAAATGACTTTATAAAAAACACATCAACATAAATGGTCATAAAAAAAATCTTGCCATCCATTGAGTGGCAATAAATATTTCATTATTGGATCAATTAGTGTGCACTTGATAAGCACTGCAAACATTTTAAACATGCCTCTTTTTTTTTAAAAAGTTTTAGGGCTGAGCCCCAATGGCGTAGTGGGTGAGTGCAGGACTGCTGCCCACTGGCTTGGCAGTTCAAATCCAGCAGCAGCAAGGCTGGGCCTCCCACTCCCACCAGAGGGCAGTGATGGCCACCCCCCAAAAAAAATAAAAGAAAAAAAAAGTTTTATAGTGAATTAGTGAATAGATTGTACTAAACACTTTTGTAGTATTTTTGAGGTTTAAAGTTTTTTTTAATTATTATTAATTGGGAGTTAATAAACATATCATTCCATAGCTCAATTAGGTTAAGTAAAATTGTGTAACTGCTACCACAGTTTCCAAACATTCTTTTCCTTTCTGGATTCCTTGACCTCTCTCCCTTTTACCATCACCATCCACCCACCCCACCTCCAAAACCCTATTCTATTTGATGTCTGTATAGATTCATAAATCTTGGGTTTCATAAATCAAAAAAATAGAAAAACCCCTATTACAACTTCAAGAGGGTGGCCCCAATGACATAATAGCTGAGATAAACCCTAATATGAACAAACAAAACAAAAATACTGAAAGTGTTGAAAACAAGATCAGGTCCAGCATGCATGGACAGAAGCACCAACTGACAACATTTTAATTGTTCAAGTCAGCTTTACCATTTGATCTTTTATACACATCTCTCCAAAACACTCTTTTTAGTAACCACTTTCTTCCCATCCCTCAATTATGAATAGAGGTAGATGATTGGAGACTTATTTCCTTTGTAAGTCCCACAAAGTATCTTGAGATCCCACTGTCACCTATAGCCTTCTACAAACCAGATTCCCACAATTTGAGCTATGATACTAATCCCTCTTTCGACTTCTGATTCTATGATTTGCAATCCTTTGGTGACTGATGATAGTGTGTTTCTTCCATGTGGATTAGTTGATATTTCACTTAGATGACTGCTTGCTTGAAAAGAAGCCAGTAAGACCCCAGACTCTATTTTATTTGATAGCTGGACACCATCTAACTTCTTTGATATATTTTGTTATAGCACCCATATTTTCTGTGTTCCTTTACTGAGGGCAAGTATCAAACAGGTGATGATTTAAGAATTGTTCTTAAGTTGGAACTATGATCTAGTGTGAGCCAAAACCCATTCATGGCCTTTGGCTCCATTTCAAAACCTCCTTTTTAATGTATGGCATAAACAGTCGTCTTAACCATTAACGTTTCATCTTCCATGAGGTGCTTTCTAAAGATTTTTTGACATTTTTCTATGGCCCCTTTTGTATTCTTGATCTGTAGAAATTGTCAACATATTCTAGTTCCGATATATATTCAGATAACTTTAGGCCAACCTGTTGCTTGACATTTAATTTAGTTGGTTTATGTTATCTTTTTCCCAATAAAACTGTTATAGGTTGACATAGTCAGGACATAGTTTCTTTATAGCTTAACAACATAACTCAGTACCATCAAGTGTTATAACTTAAAGGTGAAACCTCAAAGATATCATTCAAGCTTAGGAACGAGATAGTCATGCTCATCATTGCTACTCTTTAGTAAAACACTGAAGTTCTTGACTGACATCGTAAGAGGTAAGACAAGATGAGTGGAAAGAAAAGAGGAGGAGAGCTAAGTTGTCCCAACTCCAGGTTGATCTGCCAGATATCCAAAGATGCAGGATATAACTTGGTGCAGATTAACAAAATCACAGAGCTAACCCATAGGATCAAAAGAAACAAATACTATTTAATATTAAGCCAGAAGAACCCTTGTAGCATGGCTGGGTAAGCACTAGACTGTGAACTTTTTAACACCTAAGATGCAAATCCACCAGTCACTTGGAGAAAGTTGATGTTATTTGCCCCTTTAAAAACATATAGTCTCAGAAAGCCTATTTTGGGTGGCCATCAGTCAGAATACACTTGGTGGCAGTGAGTTTCATTTGGGGGTTTGATTGTTTTAAGCCAATATTTCATTGGTGGCTTTTTTTGAAATATGGCAAAAATCTAAATTCGATTGAATCAGGGAGTCAAAGGTGTCCAGGCAAATAAACAGGTAAAATAGCAGGGGTTACCCCCCTACCCAATGGATTTTTCCCCCAAAGCATGTGTTTCAAATTTTTTACAAAACAACCTTATCACCAACTTGTCAAATCTGTGATTCCATTCTTGGAAATATTTTTCAAACTCATCTGTTTGGATGGCTGCTGGTACCACCCTTGTTTTTTTTAACCTCTTCTACGCCACATGTCCTTTCATGTCCCTGTTCATTCTCAGAAACAAAAAGAAGTTGTACAGAGCGAGGTCAGGTGAGTGAAGTGTGTGGGATAAAAGAGGTATGCTGGGAGCTGAGCCCCGGTGGCGTAGTGGTTATGTGCGTGACTTCGGCCCACTGGGTTGGAGGTTCAAATCCAGCAGCAAGACTGAGCCTCCTACTCCCACCACCAGAGGCCAGTGATGCCCCGCCCCCCCCAAAAAAAGAGGTATGCTGCTCTTTGCCCAAAATTGGCACACTGAGATGGCTGTGTAAGCAGGTGCCTCGTTGTGGTAGCAAAACCAGTCCCGTCTGCCACAAATCAGGCCTTTTTTGTTGCACACTATTAACTATCTTTTCAGAACTTCTAAATAAAAAGCTTGATTAACAGTCTGACCTGGTGGAACAAACTTCAAATGTACTATGAGTTGACACTTTTGTTCCTTCAAAAAGTTGACAGACATCAGAACAAGGCTTGTCATCAATTGATATTTCACCTTTTTGAAATGAGAAAACCATTCATATACTTGAACTTACCCTTGTAAGCTGTGTTCAGTATCTCGACTGTCTCTCTGGCATTTATCCCAAGTATGAAAAAAAATTTCACAGTCACACACTGTTCTCTTAAATCAGCCATCACAAAAAAATGAGGTTCAAGCTAAACTGCTTTTACAAAGAAATTCACTGTGACCAGACAGAACCTTCCCAGGTGATGCCACTGGGTGCACCAACTCAGAGCCAATTGCTGGATGCTTGCTTAGTGGGGAAAATGTGTACCATGAAAGTTCCACCCAGTGCAATTCCTTTTTTTTCTTATACCCCCTGGAATACTATGTATATCATGGATTATTGTGCAGCAATTAGATGCAATAGATTAAATTTAACCCAGAAAACCAAACTCATGACAGAGTCTATTCCAGCTCATAGCAACCAATAGGACAGGGTAGAACTGCCCTGTGGTTTCCAATACTATAGCTCTTTATGGGAGTAGAAAGCCTCCTCTTCCTCCACAGGAGCTGCTGACTGTTTCAAACTGCTGACCAAGTGGACAGCAGCCCAATGCCTAACCACTATATGACGAGAACTCCTGAGGAGATCGAATCCCATTTATTTAGGCTTCATATTCAACAGAATACACAATTTGCCAAAATATATTAATCAAATTAAAGTTCATGGTAATAAGACAGGGCAAGAGATGGAATGGTTGCAAGTGATAAAAATAAATAAAAAGAGGGTGTAGAATAAAAATCTAATTTCACTTTCTTTCCCATGTGTTGCTTTGTTGTTTTAGGGGCTGTCAAGTTGATTTCAACTCATATCAAGCCCATGTACAACAGAACATAACACTGCCTGGCCTTTATGATAGTTCTCACTGTTGAATCCACCCATTCTTGCGGCCAGTGTGTCAACCCACTTCATTAAGTGTCTTTCTCTTTTATCCTGACTCTTCTTTTTTTTTTTTTTTGGGGGGGGGGGGGGGGGATCATTGCCCTCTGGTGGTCACAGCCTTGTTCCTGGAGAGCTGTCGCTGGATTTCAACCGCCAAGCCAGTGGGCCGCAGTTCCGCATTCAACCACTATGCCACCGGGGCTCAGCACCCCGACTCTTCTTAACAAGCATGGTGTTCCCACACAGAAAACCATTTATCCTCCCAAGATGTATGAATGGTTCATCCTTTTCCCATTGATTCATAAATCAATGTCTATTAAATCTGTGTTTGGAAGAAATGCAACCAGAATGCTCCTTAGAAAAAAGGATGGAGAACACCTTACATGGTCAGGAAGGACCAGTTTTTGGAGAAGGGTACCCTTCTTTAAAAAGTAGAGGGTCAGTGAAAAAGAAGAAGACTCTCAAACACATAAGACTGTCACACTGCTTAAAACAACAAGCTTTCAGAGTGACAACTGGAAGAATAGTAAGGGGCAAAGTAGAGCTTTTTTCTATGGGATAAATGTTCAGGGTCACCAGGGAATGGGAGTGATCTGACAGCACTAAACAACACAAATGTCTGCACATTTGTCTGTTTCTGGATTTTCTACTCTATCCTACTGAATTATTTCTCTAGAGGTTAAAAAAAATCTCACACCTTTAAAAATGCTATAGCTGTAGACTCATTTTTTATATCTAGTAAGATGAGTAATTATACTTCATTCTTTTGTAGAATTGTTTGCTTATTAATGACTTTTTTTTAACTGCTATATAAACTAAGGTTTGCCAGATTCCACCAGAAGAATATTCTCTTGGGAATTGAACTGGAATTTTACTCAGTTTGTTGATCACTGGGAAGTAAATAATAGTTTTAATGTACTAAGTCTTCCTTGTGTTCGTGGCTTAGAGATTAGCAACATAAAATAGCCTGCTTAGGTTTTCCATTGCTTCCTGAATAAATTATCTATGTTTTCCTTTTGTCCATTAATAAAGTTAAACAATTATCTTCATAAGGTTAATGCATAATATTACTGATAGATTTATTCCTAGACAATTAAGATTTTTTTGGCTGGCATGCATCAGATCATTTTTGTTTCACTTTTCTAATAAATCATTGGTTATAAGACACAAAGTCATTCTGATTATTCTCCCTAACTGTTGTAATAATTCATTACTGCTATTATCAATTAATATTAATTAAAATTATCTGTATATTCTAAGATTTTAATGAAAATATCTGAAAGTAATTTTGCTTCTTCCTTTCTAATCTCTATATAGTTGCTCTATTTATCCTTGTTTTTTTAGGGTGGGGAAGGGGGAAGTCCTGGTTTTGTTACATTGCCTAGGACACCCAGTCAGCTAATTAGTAAAAATATTTTTATATTCTTATTCTTAAAGATTCTGCATCAACTAAGATATTTGCTATACATTTTAAATATAGATCATTTTTCACCTAAAACCAATTATGGTCACAATTGTTCCAACTCATACAAACACTGTAGGAAGGCTTCGGAAGAGTTTCATGGGGCACCAAAGGCGGTGACTGTGACAGAAGAAAGGGACATCCTTCTCCCACAGAAGATATGGGTTCCTTTTGATTAGCAGTCCAGCACTTAACCACTGCACTACCAGGGCCTCTTATGCTTCACATCAACTCTCACCCAGTCAGTGCTGCCTCACAGCAACCCCACGCAACAGGGTAGAACTGCCAAGAGAGTGGCCAAGATGGTGTCATTACTCGCTCTCAACTAACCCCTCTACACAGCCTAAGCTCAACTGAGTCCTGGTGGCGCAGTGGTTGTGTGCGGGACTGCAGCCCACAGGGGAGGCAGCTCAAATCCAGTAGCCGCTCTCCATGAGCAAGTCTGGACTTCCTATTCCCACCAGGGCAGTGATGCGGAAAGGAAAAAAAAAAAGCCTTAACTCTACAAAGCTTGACTACTATGAGTCTGTGAAATAAAATATAAACTTCTTGGCACTTGTTCTGGTTTATAATGTCTCTATTCACTCACTCACACATTCATTCATTCATTCATTTAAAAAAATTCAAAATATAGAAAACCTACTTGTGTTTGTCTTTCAATACCACAATAAAAAATAGATATGGTCTCTGGCTTTATGGAATAAAGTCAACAAACAAATATAAATGAAGTAAAACATCATGAATAAAGGAATTTAGATAAGTCCTCCCCTAATCCTGAAAGAACAGTCACACAACTACCACAAGGTGGCACCAAACCATAGTTGGGAACCTTAAACTTATTTGGATCTGACCTCTGACCTCTTGAACTCCTTCCACACACTTGACTCTCTCCCTTCCATGAAGGTTGGCCAAGGTCATTTCATTAAGTCCCCATTAATGTCACTATTTAAGTTATGTCAATTTATTAAAATATATTTATTACTTACATGGGAGTTTACTGTAGCCTAAGTCATAGGTACTAAGGATAAGAGAAAAATGGGAGAGGTTACGGTAGTAGATAAAAAGGTAGTCCTGCGCTGAGCCCCGGTGGCATAGTGGTTGTGTGCAGGACTGCGGCCCACTGGGATGGAGGTTCAATTCCAGCAGTGGGGCTGGGCCTCCTACTCCCACCACCGGAGAGCCGTGATGCCCCCCCCCCAAAAAAAGGTAGTCTTAATTAAGATGGCAGAAAGCACTAGGGCCTGTCTTACTGTTTCTTGAGAAAGTGACAAACTAAATTTAAAGGATAACCAGGAATTAGAAACTAAAAAAAATGGCAAATAAGCCCTGTATAGAATTTGGATTCTGGAAAGGACAAAAATAACATTTTCCCACTGGAGAGCTAGCACCGTAAGGCAGTCACTTTGCTACACTTTGTGCTCCAGTCCTCGTAAAAAGAGCACAGTGCCACAGGCAGTGCCAGATAAGCCAACAAATGATGGCAAAGCCCACCCTACTCCCTGTGACTCCCGTCCTTCCTGTGCAATTGCCTGCTTACTTCTCCTGTTAGCTCTTCTGCCTTTTGTAGTTGTGTTTCCTTTAAGACTAGTCTCAGAATTAACGAGTCTCATAAGCCTCCTTATTTCGTAAGCATCAAGGATTGCTCTCATAAAATAACTTATTACTATTTTAAAGAAGAAGAAGGCTGGTTACATGAGGAGATTGCAACTAATGTCACAAAACATGTGTACAGATTGTTGAATGGGAAACGAAGCTGAACTGTAAAACAATAAAATGTTCAAAAGAATGGAGGTAAAAATGAATGGTTACCCAACTTAAAAATATAACCAAACTTAATGAATTATACATGTAGAAATAGATGAGATGGCATATAACGTGTTTCAAGTCTTTTGCCACAATTTTGCAAAAAAGAAAAAGAAACCAAAGTTAGCAAAATTTGGGCTATATGATGATACAGTTTGCTCTCTGATTTACAGTTCTCAGGCCCTCTGTTACGAGAGGAAACCAAATGCTTTAGCTTCTGCCCTGTATTTTTTTTCCTGCAGTGAACGTTGATCACAAGTTCTTCTTTTTTGCCCAGAGGCCTCTCTCTGCAGAATATAGGCCAGTCAGCAGATGAAGCCAAGACAGAATAAGTGGTATTTTCTTGTCTCAAGTACATTACTGGCACCTTTATAGGCTTTCTAACGAGGTAAATGTTAGCAATGAAATTAAAAACAAGTGTGATTCTGCTAACCAGTTTTTTCCAAACCAGATGGCTAAAACTTAATGCTGTAGATCCACAGACACTAAAAGTAGCCCAATCTCAGTAAAGATCAAAAATAAGAGATGTTCAAAGTTTACTACAGAAAATAAATGTCGCAAGAAGAAACTTATTATTATATGAAGTGGAGCATGTTCCACGTCACAGTTGGCCCAGTGCCACACCATCCATAGTCATTCCTATGTTTGAATCCGTTCTCAATCTATCGCACATTGAGGTTTGTCCTCTTTCTGTTTTTGGTGACTCCCCCCTCCTTTACCAAGGGTTTGGTGACTCCCCCCTCCTTTACCAAGGGTTTATCTTTCCCCAAGGGTTGGACCCACTCCTGATAACATGTCCTAACTACATGTGGTGGTCATGTACCTATGTAACTTTCATGATTGAGATATAGGGGTGGAGTCTAGACTATCAATCTGGAGATAGCCAATGAGTAGCCAATAAGGCCTCTGTGTGGGCACGGCTTTCTCTGAGAATTCGTGGAGATGAGAGACCATTTCCCTAGTTGTTGGGAGACGCTCCACTGACAAGATAGCAGCATCTAAGGAACAGGAGGAGCCGGAGAAGCCACACGGCCCTACCCCGACAGAAACAGACCTCTGAAGCTGGAGAAGCCACAGAGAGACCTCTACCAGCGCTGAGATGTTTCTATCACCAATGGATACTGCTGATGGACCCTGAGCCCTGGAAATGAGGAGCCATGGGGAGACTCCTGCCAGCGCGGGGACGCCTCTACTGCACATGCTTCGTGAGTCTTTATAAAGGAGACTTTATAGATTGGTATCGGACATATGGGCTAATATCGGACTTGTGACTTTGAAATGGACTGGGTTGGGATGCTTTCTCAATGTCGCATTCCTCTTGTATATAAACCTTTCCCTCTTATATCCATATGCGTTTCTATGAATTTGTTTCTCTAGTCAACCCGGACTAACACACTACATGAGATGAGTCTCAACTTCCTTGCTTGCAAGAAGCATTTCTGGCGGACCGTCTTCCAACAGCAATTTGTTCTTTCTCTGGCAGTCCACAGTATAGTCCCAATTCCGAACCAACATCATAATTCAAATGCATCCATTCTTCTTCAGTCTTCCTCATTCATTGTCCAGATTTTGCATCTACATGAGGCCACTAAAAATCGCATGGCTTATGTCTGGCACATCTCTGTCCTCAAAGTCACATCTTTACTTTTTTACCCTCTAAAAGGGTCTTTAGTAATAGGTTTTCCCAGCCTGATATACCTTTTAATTTCTTGGCTGCTATGTTCATAGGTACTGTTTGTGGACCCAAATAAATTTAAATCATTGACAATTTTAATTCTTTCTTTGAATATTTCCCTAAATGATATTTACTGGTTCAGTTGTGAGGACATTTTCCTTTCTAAATGGATAAGTGTTATCCATATTGAAGTCTAAGTTAAATATAGCTATTAAATATTAAACTGTTTCCTTAAAACACATTCCAACTGATCTAAGGGTAAAAAAAATCATAGTATAATTATAATCTTATAATTGTAAAAAATTCTAAAATCAAAGTAAATTAACTGAGGAAACATTTCCTCTTGAGCAAGTTCACAACTAGGCTAAATTCAAGAAAATAAGATCATCTGACCAAAGCCATCCGTAGACAATGGAAAAATCACTCCACAGTGGGGCCACAGGGAAAGGATGAGTCAACCCACATGCAGTAAAGCATCGATGAAACACACTACATTCCTCTGGTTCCATGAGACTTCCTCACCCTCCGCTACCATGACCCTAGTGCTGCTTCTCAATTCATACTAGACCAGAAGATGTACACAGGTATAGAAAGGAAGCTCACAACACACAGAATCCAGGAACAGGAAAGGGAATAGCGATACCAGAAGGCTAAGAGGAAAAGGAGAAAAGGAAAGAAGAAAGGGGGAAGTGATCACAATGATCAACACATAACCATTCACCCCTCTTGAGGGGAAGAACAACAGAAAACATGGGTGAAGGGAGACAGCAGTGGGTGTAAGATATGAAAATAATAATTTATAATCTGTCAAGGGAGTATGGGGTTAGGGAAAAAAGAAGGGCTCAACAGAAAATAAATGTATAGAAAAGGATGAAGGCAACATATGTACAAATTCACCTGAAGCAAGCAATGTGTAGATTATGACAAGAGTTTTAAGAGTCAAAAAATATCTTTTTTTAATTAAGGAAAAAGAGGGAAGTTGGAGGGAGGGAAAAACAATAACAAGAAGAAGATCATTGGGAGAAAACACTTCCTAAACACTAAAAAAAAAAGAAAAAGTCTAGATAAAAGCAGAAATAATAGAGATTCCTGAAAGAAATCTGGAGATGTTGAGTCAGTAGTAATTTCTAAGAGAACAAGAGGCCCTAGAGTTTTATCTATAAAAATAAATATTGCAATAAAATAAAATAAACAAATATTGCACAACTCTTTTTTATATATTAAAACCACTGAGTTATATGGTATATGAATTCAAGAAAACTGTTCAAAAATATTTTTTTAAGGAATAAATATTACGAACATGGTGGTGGTAATGCAGATAGCTAATTGTTGAAGAAGAAACATTCTTTAGTTCTCCTTCCTAAAGTAAGAAACAATGTCACCTTTAAACAAAAATAAGGTAAATCTAGTTGCAATAGTTTTAATTACATGTAAAAAATGTAAACATTCTTAATAAATTAAAAACCAACCTACCAGCATTGTCTTCCTTCTGGCTCAATCAGTTCCCCCTTCAGGTAATCCTAGGGTAGGGGCTCCTTTTCAGATGCCCCGTTTCTCAGGTCGATCTTCTACCTCCCTGTGGCAATAATATTTTCTAATTAAAAGAGCCCTCTTATGCCACAGGGAGGATTTCTGATGGTACAACAAATACAAAATTTATCACATCTCATCATGAAGTCAAATTAGTCTGAGATTCTGCCAAAAAGAAATCTAGCTGCTCCTTATCTTATTTTTTGAGACACTTGGCTTAACTTCTTTAACTGCATTTTTAAAAACCTATACCTTCACTTGGTTTTTAAAAAATCACTGCTTTCTTGTTGAATTATGTAAAAATCTTTATCATTCACCTGTCCTTTTAACTAAGTTTTTTTTTTTTTGGTGGGCCTCACTGCCCTGTGATGGTCATGAGAGTCACCCAGTGCCGCTCCTGAGAACCGCCGCTAGATTTGAACTGCCAAGCCCGCGGGCCACAGTCCCGCACTGAACCATTTACACCACCAGGGCTCAGCCCTTAACTAAGTTTTAAATAAAAAATGTTCTGGTCACCAGAAAAAAGTTTTCCAGGTATTTGTTTTGTTTGGTTTGGTTTTAAGGAAATTAACAGGACCAACTTTTAAAATTTTCTGACCAGGTTGAAGCAAAGTCTACGCCCCAAAGATCATAAGAAAAAGTTCAGAAACTATTGAGCACTTTGCAGTCAATGTTTAGTAATAAAAAATTCAATATGCCCATATTACAAATCATATTATGCTTCAAAGTACATTTTTTTAAAAAGAAATCATAATCTTTAAAGGCAAAAATCTCCATGTGCTAAGATGAGGAGCACTGGTAGGTTACACATGGGGCTGTTAACTGCAAAGTCAACAGTTAGGCTCTATCAGCTGCTCCTTGGGAGAAAGATGAGGCAGGAGGCAAAGGACATTCATAGAGGCCTAAATGTAGGCGTGTACATATGTAAATATGCGTATGATGAGAAGGGAACTAAACTATGCACTCATATCTATATGTTAAGAATTAAGGTTGCAGATGAACATTGGGCCTCTACTCAAGTACTTCCCTCAATGCAAGAACACTTTGTTCTAACAATCCGGCACTCTGTGATGCTCACCATCCCAACACGATCACTGAAGACAAAATGAGTGCATAAGCAAATATAGTGAAGAAAGCCATCAAAAGATATATTGTCTGGGGTCTTAAAGGCTTGAAGATAAACAAGCGGCCATATAACTGAGAAGCAACAAAGCCCACATGGAAGAAGCACATCAGCCTGTGTGATCATGAGGTGTCGACAGGATCAGATATGAGGCATCTAAGACCCAGAAAAAAAACATATCCAAGGTAAATGGAGGTGGGGGGAGTTAGAGTGGAGAACCAATGCCCATCTGTAGATAATTGGACATCCTCTCACACAGGGGTCACAGGGAAGAAACTGGAGAGTCAGGGTACAGTATAGCACAGATGAAACACACAACTTTCCTCTAGCTATTTGGTGCTTCTTTCCCCCCACTATCAAGACCTCAATTCTAACTTACAAATCAGATTAGACCAGAGAATGCACACTGCTACAGATAAAGAGTCCAAAACACAGGAAATCCAGGATAAATAAACCTCTCAGGGCCAACAAGGAGAGCGGAGATGCCAGGAGGATTAGAGGAGGGTGGGGAGAGAAAGGGAGACTCAATGACAAAGATCAATGTAGAACTCCCTCACAGGGGGACAAATCATGGAAAAGTGGGTGAGGGACAATGGAGGATGATATAAGATATGGAAAAAAATAATCTATTACTTATTAAGGGTTTGTGAGGGTAGGTGGGCACGGGAGGGAGGGGGAAGAAATGAGAAGCTGATATCAGGGGCTCAAGTGGGAATGGGAATGCTTTGAAAATAATGATGATGGCATATGTGCAAATGTGCTTGACACATTGGCGGAATGTACGGATTGTGATAAGAGATGTAAGAGCCCCCAATAAAAGTATTTAAAAAAAAAAAAGATTCACAGTCTCTGATACCAACAGTAGCAGTTCTAGTAATTTATACTATTCATTTTTTGTAATGCCTCCCAATTTTTCAATGATCACATCACAGTATTGGGGGGGGGGGGGGGCATCACTGTCCTCCGGTGGTTGTGGTAGCTACCCAGCATTGCTTCTAAGAGCCGCCAAGCCCGTGGATTTGAACCGCCAAGCCCGTGGGCCGCAGTCCCGCACTCAACCACTTACACCACCGGGTCTCAGCCCCTACATCATAATCTTATTATAAGAAAACAATTAGGGCTGAGCTCTGGTGGCGTAATGTTTGTGCGCGGGACTGCGGCCCACTGGAATAGAGAGGTTTGATTCCAGGTCCATGGAGCAAAGGCTGGGCCTCCTACTCCAACCACCTGAGGGCAGTGAAGCCCCAACCCAGAAAAAAAACAAAAAAAAAAAGAAAGAAAGAAAGAAAGAAAGAAAGAAAGAAAGAAAGAAAGAAAGAAAGAAAGAAAACAATTAAATTTCAGCATAAGCAAAAATTACTTAAACCTACTGTGATTTTAAGAAAAATATCTAAAATTTAATCTAAATATAACATCATTTCAGTTTTAATATATTTATGCTTTTAGATGACTAACATATTTTAAATAACTTTAACATAATTAATAGGTTAAATATTGGGCTGCTGACTCTAAAGTCAGAGGTCTGAATTCAGCTCCTGGGCAGGACAGAAAGAGGAGGCACTCTACTTCTGTACAGATCTACAGTCTCCCTCAACCCCTATGGAGCAGTCAGTTTTACTTTGCCACAGAGGGTTTTTATGATGTCAGAATCAAATTGCCCACAGTAGATATTCAATAAAAAGATAGCAGTGTGTAGTAAGTAGATGTGTGTATATCTTTTAATCTTATGTTTCTTTTCTATAATCCTCTTTTTAAAATATTTGTTGTTGTAGAAGATCTACATATAAATAATTCTGGATTACAGTGAAACACTATGTCAATTTGTTTTAGTTGTTTTCAACATAATATAGAGCAAAACAAACAAAAAAAACCCTGTGTTCTCTCCTGGGGAAATTAAAAGTAACATACTCAAGCGAACACTATAGGAGATTGAGTGAACTGGTACCTGACATAACAGAAAATCAGAGGAGACAGTTTTAACTGCAAGCTCCACCTCTGTGGAAAGTTTTCTGGAGTTGGACCCTGGAGAATGAATGCTAGCCATGCACATGACAGACAAAAGAAACTGTATTTGAGTAAAAACTCAAAAGCATGCATACCACAGTCGACACAAGAGGCAGAAAGAAAATAGATAAGGGAAGATAGCATTTCAGCAGGTGATAAATCCAGATTATGGAAGATCTACTTGTGGATCAGTCTACAGAACACTAGTAGCCTTTGAAACCTGAAAAACAGCTTTAAGAGAGCAAGTGTAGGTGCCAGGCCACACAATAATGGAAGAATTAATAAAGAAAAAGTATAGACTAAAGAAATGTATAAAAGAGTCTGGTAGCCCTGTTGGTTACATATTGGACTAACCACTGCTGCTCAGAGGGAAAAAGATAAGGCTATCGGTTCTCATAACAATTTCCAGCCTCAGAAATCCTATACAAGGTCCTAATAAATTGAGATTGACACCATTGTGTCATGGATTTTCTTCTTCTCTATGTAAATTTGAAAAGAAGGGGAAAAGCCCAAGAGAGAACCAAAGTTCCTTTTCCTCTTTTGACACATTACAATGCTTGTCCAAATTTGAAGGCACAAGAGAAAAGGCTGTTCAAGTTAAAGAAAGAGTTATGGAACACCTATTGTGTCCTGGGCCCTGGGTTAAGGTTTTACATAGTGGTTTATGTGAGGACAATACTGAATTTCTAAGTTAGGCAAGTGATAGTGAGACTCAGAAAGATTAGACACTACCAAGACCAACTAACCCAAGTCAATGTTCTTTCTCTCTTACTTACTAAAGAGAGCTACTTAAAAGGTATAAAATGCATCCATGTTGAACTCATGGAGTAGGCAACACAGAATATTTTATTCTATTTGGCCACACTTAATTCTACTTCCTTTTCTGCTACATGTAAGCACACCCTAAGATTAATTTCAGTGCCCTTTGTTCTGTATCCTAGAGAGATAAACACAAAATATAAATACTTTCCCCTTGGAAATTTCATTTATTCCAATTCTGTAGTCAAGGATGAATTCCAAATCAGTCTTTCCCTGATTTTTCTTAAAACCAAGCTTCCAGTGAGGCAGATATTCTCCATTTGTCACCCTCACCCCCTCACTCCTGCTCAATCTGTTCTCTATTCTTCTTGCAATTTTCTGTACCAGGAGGCTGACTGACTTCATCAACTGGGTCATCAAAGTTTCAGACTGTGTTTGGCCAAGGGAGTACCCTATAGGAGAATAAAGGGTTGAAGAATGAGATGGGGGGCATTTACTACCGCCAAGGGCAATATCCTCGAGCTAGCTGCATCTCAGATTCTCCCAAGGTGACACTCACCCATGCCCTCCCCTTGTCTCTTGGACCAAAGGCCAAAAACAGCTCGCTGTTGCTATACATTTGTAACTTCATTAAAACTTTACTTTTTAAATTTTACTTTTACTATCCTTTATGTTTATTTTTTAATCATTTTATTGGGGGCTCATACAACTCTTATCACAATCTATCCATCCATTCATTGTACATCAAGTACATTTGTACATTCGTTGCCATTATCATTCTCAAAACATTTGCTTTCTACTTAAGCCCTTGGTATTAGCTCCTCATATTTTCCTCTCCCTCCCCGCTTCACTCCTTTCTGAACCTTTGATAACTTATAAATTATTATTTTGTCATATCATACACTGTCCGATGTCTCCCTTCACCCATTTCCCTATTGTCTGTACCCCAGGGAGGGGATTATATGTAGATTCTTATAATCAGTTCCCCCTTTCTACCCCAGCTTTCCTCCATCCTCCTGATATCACGCTTTCACCACTGGTCCTGAAGGGAATCATCTGTTCTGGATTCCCTATGTTCCTGGTTCCTATCTACAAAACTTTTCTTAAATATGTGACACTATGACTGTACATTTATGCATCATGTAGAAGCCTAAACACTCCCCGCCCCCCCCCCATACTCTGTTTTCAACTAAAAATCAACTTGTCTATTTCTGATGCTGTGGGTTAAACACCGAACTGCGAATTGCAAGGTCAGTGGTTCAAACTCACCAGTTGCTCTCAGTGGGAGATTGTTGAGGCTGTCTGCTCCCATAAAAATTTACAGTCTCGGGAACTCAATATAGGATTGCTAAGAGTAAAAGTAGGCTCAATAGCAATGGGTTTGATTTTGGGGTGTTATGAAACATGTCGACTTTCCCTCAAATTGCTATATGACGATCTTCTTTACATCTTGTTAGTTGCCATCTTGTCAATTCCAATTCATGTATGTGCAACATAGAATTGCTTTAAAATTTTGTGACTTTTCAAAAGCCAGGCCTGCCTTCCACAGCAACTCTAAATAGGTTTGAACCACCAACCTATCTTTCTTTTAGCTAATACTCAAACACTTAACTATTTGCACTACCTCAGGACAAAACTGAGTAACAGTTCACCTAAGTATCTATAATAGCAGTTCTATTCTGTCCAATGAAAAGGGGGTGGAGTCACTATGAATTATAATTGACAAGTGACAAGGCAATTGGGGTCTAGTTTTTTGTTTGTCTGTTTGTGGGCATCACTGTCCCCTGGTGGGGAGGTCTAGTTTTTTTTTTTTAATTTTATTAAGTCCTGTTAGATCTTACATAGTAGAACTGTTTAATTACATACTCTTTTATTCCTACTTCTATTATCTATTTTATTATTTCTCAAATCATGCCTTCACTCATGCATATAACAGCTAGTCTTCCTGTCTCATCTTTTCCCCTTCAAGTCATCCTACACACATTGAAATACTAATTTCAAACCTTCCAACTCTTCATAGTTCCTACATACCTAATTACTAAATCTGGAGATGCATTCACAATCTTGTCACAACTCTGTTTTTTTGTTTTTGTTTTTTAATGTGAATTGGGTGATGTTTACAGAGCCAATCCGTTTTTCAGTCACCAATTCATACTCATTTTGTTTCATATCATTGATTGTAATCCCTACAATGTATTCCACATATTCCACTTCTTACTCACTTATTCAACTTTTTCCTTGTACTTCCTGATTTCATTTTTCTTTCTTTCTTAAACCTCTGAATTTTACTATTGGTTAAATGATTATTCTTCAAAGGTAATCCCTTGCAAAGCAGTTGGCATTGGTAGCTGGTTAGGCACTATCTAGCTCGGCGTTTCCCATGTGGACAAAACTGCTCCATGAGGTCTGCAACAGCAGATTCCTACACTTTATCTTTGATTGTGATAGACAGAACACAGGTTTTCATTGTGAAGGAGTGTTAACCTGCCCCTGCCCCCCAGAGGGTTCAGGAAGCTAAGTAAGTTTGGAAACCAATGTTCAAGTTTGTCTGCTCTCCGAGTCCTGGGAGTTGCTGCTCACGGGCCTGTTCTCTTTGATTTTCATCACTCTTCTTTCCTCCAGAGATGGAGGAAAGTTGTGTCTTGGATGGCTTTTCACAAATTTTTATGACCTCACTACTTACCAAAGTGTTGTTGTTAAATACCATTGATTCAGTTCTCACCAAATTAGCATGCAAAATGTCTTTGTTTGCTGTGTTATACCAATTAACCTTAATATCCCCCCAAAATACGGTCGTGGGCCCCCAAGTTCCTTGTCCAGTCACAAGTCTTAATGAAAACTCCTACTAACAAATATCTTATTTTCTCAATACCTTCTACAAACGCTTTGAACTTTACTATTTTATTCACTTATTAATTATAGTTGCATTTCCCCCAACTTGTAGTTCATTTTAAATAGTACCTCCTACCTGCCCGTCGAAGTCTATCCTCATTGTGAATTCTTTCTCTAAATAGTTTCTAATCCTATAAATTAAACTTCACTCTTCTGAAAATATTTTTGAACTTGTAAATCACACTTATAAGACTTCTTTTTTTGTTGTTTTGTTTTGTTTTTTGTTTTGTTTTGTTTTTGGGCATCACTGCCCTCAGGTGGTGGGAGTAGGAGGCCCAGCCTTTGCTCCGTGGAGCTGGAATCGAACCTCCATCCCAGTGGGCCGCAGTCCCGCGCACAATCACTACGCCACCAGGGCTCAGCCCTATAAGACTTCTTAATATTTGTTTGGAATGCTTTTTTTTGACTCCTCACTGTTTTATATCCTGACTATATTTGGTAAATTTTATCTCCATAAATTAAATTGTTAACTCCTTGAGGGAAAGAAATACGTTAAAAATAGCACCTTGCAAAGTATTTACTGATATATTCTTGTAAACTAGAGGATTAAGAGGATACGGTAAAAACATCTATTTAATATTAAAGATGGGGCTGAGCCCTGGTGGTGTCCTGGTTGTGCGTGGGACTACGGCCCACTGGAATGGAGGTTCAATTCCAGCAGCGGCTCCACAGGAGCCAAGGCTGGGCCTCCTACTCCCACCACCAGAGGGCAGTGATGCCAAAAAAAAAAAAAAGATTAAAGATGAAGCACATTTTAGACAGCTTAATCTTCTCAAAGATTTCTATAAAAATGTGTTATTGACTCACTAACATAATCTTAATTTTTAAGTATTAATAACTTTTTCATATTTATAGATGTTTTTTAAATAACATAAAAACTTCATTTTCGCTGAGGCCCGGTGGCGTAATGGTTGTGCGCAGGACTGCAGCCCACTGGGTTGGAGGTTCAATTCCACTCCCAGGAGCAAAGGCTGGGCCTCCTACTCCCACCACCTGAGGGCAATGATGCCTTAAAAGGAAAAAAAAAAAACACACAAGGAAAAAAAAACCTTCATTTTCAAAGTTTCAGTGTCTTCCAAGGTAGGAAATACAAGAGACTTCCTTCCTCCCTCAAATCACCATAGTGTCTATCCCTAACTGGTGGAGATTCAGGCCCTGGGGAAGGTCTTCCAGGCCTGCCAGAGTCACCCACTGCATTTCATTACTACAATTGACACTTGAACAAGGTAGGATGTTAAGGGCACCAGCTCTTCCCCGGTCCCTACACACACGCACACACACACACACACACACACACACAGAGTCTGTAGTCTACAGTTCACACATAATTGATAACTACCTCAAATCTTAACTACTAACAGTCTACTGTTGACTAGAAACCATACCAATAACAAACAAATAACACATATTGTTTGTTTCATATGCTATACCCACATAAAGACTGCCTACATATACTAAGATAAATCATAATAAGCTGTTGGTTTGTGTATGTTTTAAACGTCAGGCAAATGAAAGTAACTTTTCAGATCTAATTAATATCCATTAATTCTACAAAAAGAAATACATTTTAATGGATAAGAACAAATTCTACTGTGGCCCACAGGGTCGACAGTTCGAACTCAGCAGCAGCTCTTCAGGAGCAAGGCTGGGCTTCCTACTCCCACCAGGTCAATGATGGCACCAAAAAAAAAAAAAAAAAAAGAACGAACGAAAATGTCATTAATTAAAAAAAAAAAAAAAATTCTAGGGCTGAGCCCCAGTGGCATAGTGGTTGAGTGCTGGACTGCAGTCCACAGGGTTGGCAGTTCAAATCCAGCAGCAGCTCTCCAGGATCAAGGCTGGGCCTCCCACTCCCACCAGAGGGCAATGATGCCCCATCAAGTCAAAATGATCTACCAAATACAAAAAGAACAAATTCTAAAACTAACCTACGAGAACTAACAATTCTTAAAGTGGCCATTTAGAATCTACATGTGAACATGAAATGAGGCATAAAAGAAGAACTTCCAAGGAATTTTATAGTGCTTTAAAATAACGTAAGTTGGGCTGAGTCCCGGTGGCGTAGTGGTTGTGCGCAGGACTGCAGCCCACTTGGTTGGAGGTTCAAATCCAGCAGCAAGACTGGGCCTCCTACTCCCACCACCAGAGGGCAGTGATGCCCCCCACACACAAAAAAAATAAAATAACGTAAGTTATTTCCTAGTAGTATTTCTTTTTAGTGTTAACAAAGCATACATTTTTAAAGTACTACAAAAACATTTTTAAAAATACTACTCAAATTTTTTTGAAAGCATCATTTAAATCACTGTTTTTTATACCTAGACTTTGTATATCAGCTGTTCAAGTTCATCATTATTCATTTATGCATGTCTCTAATCTGCATATAACATTAACACCCTCTGAATACAGTAAGACTAAAAAAAATCCCTAAAGTGGCATATTTGCTTCCTATTTAGAATTGTTTCTATTGAGTTACTTTAATAAAAATGTGTATAGTTAGTTAGTTATAAGCAGTTAGATTTGACTGAGGAACCTGTATTTTAATATGAAAAAATCCTAATTTGCCTCCGAAAATTTGAGACATTTCAAATATTTCAGAGGTCTCAATTTGTTATCAAAATCAAGATCTATTTAGTTTTATATTTAAAAATTGTGAAATGATTTATCAGATCATTAACTCTGCATTCAACAGTTCAAACCTTCACCTGATTCATATTCTAGCCCACCTTCCCCCCTTTAGTTTTTCCTTTCCTTCTTATGACTCTCTATTGTCCCAATCTATTGGCCAAGACTGTGTTGGGAATTGATGGCATAGTTGTTACCTGTTGGTATACTAACTCCCAGGTCAACAGTTCTTAACAATAAGCTACTCGCTCCAAGGAAGACAAGGCTTCCTATTCCTGTAAAGTTACCCACAGCGACAATTTTACCTTACCAGACAGAGTCGCTATGAGTCAGGATAAATTCTATGATAGTGAGTTTGTTTTTGTAATGTGCCTATGTTCTCTCACTTTCTTTTTTTTCATTTATTTAATCATTTTATTGGGAGCTCTTACAGATCATGTAACATTCCATCGTTCAATCACATCGAGCAGTATTGTACAATCACTACCACAATCAGTTTCAAAATATTTTCTTCCTTCCTGAATTCCTTTATATCAGCTCCCCTTTCTCTCCTCCCCCACCACATCCTCCAGGAACCCTTATTTATTCATTTACTTATTTTTGCCATACTTATCTTTGTGGTGTCTTTGCTTGGTTTTAGTATCAGGGTTATCCTCCTTTCTGTGAAAGTTATGGGTGTGGTAAGGTTTTCTGTATCAATCTGTGTTATTTTGGGTAGGTGATGTCTTTCTCGAAATTTGTCCACTTCATCTAGGTTTTCAAATTTGTTAGACTACAGGCTTTCACAGTAATTTTATTATTCTTTTTATTTCATTTGAATCTGTTGTGATGTCACCCTTTCCATTTCTAATTCTTAATATATGCAGCTTCTCTTTTCCTTCCTTAAGTTCACAAATGTTCAATTTTGTTAATCCTTCCAACAAAAGAATTTCTTCTCTTGTTAATTCTTTCCATTGTTTTTCTATTTTCCAATTCATTTATGTCTGCTCTAATCTTTATTATTTTTTTTCTCCTCATGGCTGAATGTCTGTTTTGTTACTTTTATTCGAGTTGTTGAAGATGCTGATTAAGGTATTAATGTTGGTTTTCTCCTCTTTTCTCATGTGTATACTAATTGCTAGAGATTGCCCTTTGATACCTGTTTTTCTTATGTCCAAAAGGTTTTGGAATGTTGTGCTTTCACTCTCATTTGTTTCAAGAAATTTCTTAACTTCATTCCTTATTTCATCAATTATACCAAAGTTTAATTACTACAATAGGGTGCTGACAAATTTCCATTTATTTATTTTTTTGCCCTTGCTATTCTTCACAGTGTTTTCTAGTTTTATAGAACTGTGATCTGAGATGACAGATTATAAAAATATCACTATTTTAAAACTGATTTGTGTCCTAACACAGTCCTTTGCATCCTAACATATGATCTCTTTTAGAGAATGCTCCATATGGACGGGAAAAGAATGCACACCCATGCTGGGTGAAATGCCTTTTTAAATATTTTTTTAATTCAAAACCTCTTCCAGAAATTTCAGATGTCTTGTTTATGTTTCTTTTTTTCCATTTAAGGTAGCACAAGAATAGTTACGCATCTGACTACTAAATGAAAAGTTACAGGTTCAAATGCACTAGCTGTTCTGTGGCAGGAAGATGTGACAGACTGTGGCCATGAAGATTTACAGCTTTGAGACCTGTGGGATAGATCTACTCTATCCTATAGGACCACTCAAAATTAAGAGTCCACACAACAGCAAGGGTCTTTGCTTTTAATTTAAGCTAGCACACTTCTGGTGTGTTTTACTAACATTCTGTTTATTACATCCTTTAATAAAATCAGTTAGAATGTTTAGTATTACCATACATATTACATTTAACTGTTCCATCCTTTTTCACATGAGGAAAATTCATCTCTGAATTTTCAAAAAATTCTGAAAGTTTTCTGAAATCAGCAAAAAAAAAAAAAGCATTTATCTTCTGGTCACCTACATCATCTACTATAAATCAAATACCACTGTCATGAAGCTTTTATCAATGTTTGGCTCCCTATTTGGCTAAAATAAATTGTTTACACAAATAGGTATTGGTTTATATATGTGTGTGTATATATACATACAAATGCAACAAGGAACCAGATGAACTTTGGGCCTTTATTTAAATCTTACTTCACTATAATAACAGTCTGTTCTAATAATGTGGCACTGTATATTACTCACATTCCCAACATGATCGCTGAAGACAAAATGAGTACATAAGCAAATGTGGTGAAGAAAGCTGATGATGCCCGGCTATCAAAAGATATAGTGTCTGGGGTCTTAAAACTTGGGAGTTAAGCAAGTGACCATCAAAATGAGAAGCAACAAATCCTACATAGAAGCTCACCAGCCTATGCGATTGTGAGGTGTCTACGGGAAGAAGTACCAGAAGTTCAGAAACAAGCAACCAAATTGATGTGAAAGGGTGTGGATGGAGTGGAGACTCAAAACCCACCTGTAAGATAATTGAACAGTCCGTCTCAGAAGGCCATATGGAAAGGATGTTAAGTCCAGAGTACAGCATAGCACAGATGAACCACTAACTATCATCTAGTTCTTTACTATTTCCTCCCTTACTATTATGATTTTTGTTTTACATCATTAATCATTTAGATTTGTGTGTGTTCAGATGCATAAAATCGTTAGGTATGTGAAAATCAAGAGAGATAACCCTTCAGAAAGCGTAACAAGAGTAATGGTTCCCTGAAGGTACGAGTGGGTGGGGATAGAAACTGATAACATTGATAATTATATAATTCCACTTAATGGCATTGAATAACAGAATTGTATGTGAATGGATAAAATGGGTTGTGTAAGATATGGGGGAAAACAAGAATCAGAGTTCCTGGGGGATAGGACAGGAGCAAAAGGAAGCTGATATCAAGGAGTTCAAGAAAAAAAGAAAATGTCTTGAGATTGACTGTGCTCAAAATTGTACAATATTGCTGGATATGACTGAACTGTGGGATGTTATGATATCTGTAAGAGCTCCATAAAAGTATTCAATTAATTAATTAATTTACAATTTTGCCTAGGGTTTACTGGCACAGTTGTCATAATTGCTCTGAACAGTGAAGTACTTTTTGTTGGTCTTCCTACCTAATAAAATTAGGTAAAGACTAACTTTAAACTGGAAGCAGTCAGTAGTTCCAGGTCGGGCTAACTAGCAGACCTCAGTGAGCAGAAAAACACCAACATCTCAAGATTTTTAATCAAAAGGATTTGTTACATTGATAGACAAATATCTCCATATCATAAAAATAGTACTATGGTTGAAAACCAGTGTCCTTTTGAAAACCATGGATCCTTTTTCTCCATTAATATCTAAAAATCAGTTCTAATATTTATGATTATAAAACACTGGCTACAGTCCTCTAATACAATATTGTTTTCTTTATGAGAACTGGCAAAAATGTGAACATTTTTCTAAGAATTATAGACACTAATCCCCAATTATACATAACTATCTCACCAGAGACGGATGGAAATACCAAGATTTAGAAGAAAACAAAAGGGAGAAAAGAATGTAACTGACTCCTATAAAGATGCTTCTCTCACCTAAGAGAGAAGGACACACACTGCACTATCAACCCCATTTTCAAAGAAATCTTTAATGTGCTGTGAAATGAAAACATCTTATCAATTTTTTTTAATTAAAAAAAATTATCCCCACTTATTGCCCTATTGTCCACTACAAGGAAATAATTATTAGCGAGTATTTGCATGCCAAGAATACTAAAAACAATTTTATTAATATGGGGTTGTAATTTTGTCCTTAAGGCCCATGATATAGGACTCTTACAGAGCAAAGAAGCTAAATGTAGTACCTTTTTTATCTACAAAAGTTACCTTAAACAAGAGACGTTTCACTGGTTTCCAAGCTGTATTAAATAGTATTCAAAGAAGTTCTTCAGCATATTACTCATCTGGCAATAGGAATATAGAAACTTACAAGATGAGGTAGGTATAAATAATGAACGTGTTTTAAGATGTCTACCTGTTTCCACATTCTCGGTTTCAACTTCTTGTTCTTCTGCCACATCTTGCATCATGTAAGTTTCATCATCATACACCAGAACCTGGGCTGCATAGCCCTGCTCTAATCTGGCACTTGGAACTGGCTCCACAATCACTGCTGGATATTCAGAAACCTTTTCACTTTCCTACAAGAGCAAATTTAAGAAACAATCAACCTTTTTATTCAAACATTATGAATTCAATTACAAACCAACCCTTGAGCTCAAATGGCCTTAATCAGCCCACACAAACAGTTTCATGTATCACAAATGTGAATGTGAAAACCAAAACAAGAAATGGGAATGCCAAACTTTAATAATCTTTTCAAATTTTAAGAAAGGAGACATAGATTTAAAATTTTAAATAATCAAGGCTTGAGGATTAAGATGATTGATTACAAACACGGATGTAATTTCATGAAAGCTAATGAAAATGAGAGTGACGCTTTTTTATGCGTAAACCCAAAAGGACAAAACGTACAGGAGAAGACACAGAATAACAAAATCTTGGAAGCTTACAACTGAATAGATTGGTATTACGGGAGTTAGTCAAACCAAGAAAACCAAGTAATTGCCTGACAGCAGAAAACGTTGAGCAACAACAGACTTTACTTTGGAGAATCCACAGAAATTAACATCAATTACTTCTGGAAACGTAGGAATAGCATAAGACGGGGGAAAAAAGAAGAGGTTAAGCAAGAGAGATGAAATAAAAACTGCTAGAAAAGCACTTTATCATGTAGCCATCTTCTTCCTGCATGGTGCCAGGCAAACAGCTGTCCACCACCTACCTCAGCAGAAGACTGAAGAGCTACACTCTGAAGAGTGACTAACAAGATCTTTGCAGTGCAATAAAAACATTTGCTAGGATCAACAATGTACCAAAAAGAACTTTCAATATCTTTTTTAATCCTCTACTTTGTTTTTTTTTTGGCATCACTGCTTTCCGGTGGTGGGAGTAGGAGGCCCAGCCCCACTGCTGGAACTGAACCTCTGTCCCAGTGGGCCGCAGTCCCGCACACACCACTATGCCATCGGGACTCAGCCCTTAATCCTCTACTTTTAATAACGAATAAACTGCCAAGTTATCACCAATTGAAAGTTTTCTAACACAGAATACACACATATTCATATTCCTCACAGATATATGCATTCCAAAAAAATTAGACTTGAATACAATTTAATAAGACACACTAAAAATAGAATTCTTGAAAATTAAAAACATTTTAAAATTAATAGATCATTTTAATTTAAAAACTTTAAATTAGTAGGAAAATGGAAACATAGGTACTTGGGGGATAAAATTAAAACAACCTCTTAAGCATAAGGAAAATAGACAAAGTAATGGAAAATAGTAGAGAAAAGGCAAAAATATTAGGGCCTCAGTCTAAAAAGTCTGTGTAATACCTAAATTTTTTTAAGTTCAGGGGGATTTGAGAAGACAACTAAGAATTAATTCAATACATTTTCCTATGCTGGGCTGGCTGAAAAACTACCAATTGTCTGGTACAAAAAAAAAAAAAAAAACAATCAAGAGAGACCTTTGCATCAAGATATACTATTGTGAAAATTATCACAATGCTAGAAACAAAAGAGTAATTGTACAAGCTTCTGAACAGAAAAGAAAGGTTGCATACACAACCGGAAGTCACAATGACTCACATCTCTTCAACAACCATACTGAAGCAAGATGATGACGAAATAGCTCATACAAAATTTTGAAAGAAATTTATCTCTGACTTAGAATTCTTTCCCTAACATCTTATAAAAACAAAGATTTCTTTGCACATGAAAGATTTCAGAAACACTTACCACTCATACATCCTTTATTAAAAAGGAGTGAATGACCCCACCATAAAATAGACAAAGGACTGGAGCAGACATTCTACCAAAGAGGGCTTTCAAACTGCCACCACTCCCATGAAGGGTGCTTAGCATCATTAGCCTTCACCGTTTCACTCAAATTAAGATGACTCCGATTTTTTAAATAAAGAAAAAGAAACAAACGTGAGCAAGGATCTAGGTAAATTGGAGCCCTTATCCACTGCCCAAGGGAGTGTAAAATAGAATAGCTATCGAAAAAAGCAAATGGCAGTTTCTCCAGCAGTAACATTAGGCCAAGTCTGGGCCAATACGTGCACCCAAAAGTCGTGACAACAGAAGCCTAAATCCCCTCTACAGATGAACAGACCAACGACATAGGAATGGAAGCTCCTCAGCCAGCAGAAATGAAGTCTTGATAAATGCTATAGGATGGGGAGCTAGATGACATTATGCTGAGCAAAATCCAGTCACAAAGGGGCAAATAATGTACAATTTCACTTATTTTAAAACACAAGAAAAGGCAAATATATAGATAGGAACTTAAGTCATAGGGGGAGCAGGGGAGAATTCATAAACAACAAAAAACTTAACTGCAGCCTGTAGAACAGGGGGCTGTTCTAGTGGGTTTCCGAGACTGCAATCCTAGAAAGGAGGAGAAAGCCTTGTCTTTCTCCCACCGAAACAGATGGTTTGAACTACTGGGGGGTAAGTGGTAGGAAGTGGGGTTGCTGTGATGGAAAAATCACATTAAAAGTAGAGTTGCTCAGTCAACCAGTGTAATTGTTGTCAATAAACTATACACCAATAAAAAGCTGAATTCACAAAAAGCAGTCTGATATAGTTATATCAATGTCAAGAAAAGTGAAGAAGAGAATAGGTATAGAGACTGCTTATGCAAAATTATAAAGAACTTCATGAGACTTGGCTCCTTGGTTTGGAGGTTAAGTCATGTTTCATGGGACATCCCAATTAAATGGGTCTAATAACATGTTTATTTAGTGCTTCTGTTCCACCTCCTAGGAGCCCTGGTGGCACAGGGCGGGGGGAGGGGAGGGAAGGGGAGGGGAGGGGAGGGTGGCAGGGGAGATGTTACTAATTGTTCTGCTAGCAGCAAGGTCAGGAGTTTGAAACTACCAACCACTACACTAGAGAAACACAAGGTCGGGGTGGTCAATACAGAGATCACAAATATAGTGCGGGTAGATCGCATGGCATTAAAAATATAAATGTAAGCCTATTATCAATCCCGTCACTTAACTGATCTACAGTGCAGCCAATCAGATGCAAGCTTAGGTGTCAAACACATGCGCAAACAACTGTGCTAAGTGCAGCAAAACTGACAAGCTAAGTTATCACCAAGTTTTAGACCTTGGTTTTTTTCTCTTAAACGAAAGAAAGGGTATTAAAATGAATGGGGGAGCTGGACCAAGTGAGAAGACAGAAATGTGTCACTTTTATATGGAATGGGAGATTTTGACACTACAAGCTGGCACTCAGCTGAAGTCCAGAACACATGAACAGTTCTGGAACTTAGAGAAAGTATCCAAACATGAGAAAATGTGCTACCTCCTTGACTGCATTATTCAGCTCTGCTTATTTGTGTGAGTCAGACCTTTTTCCAATAAAGATCATTCAGTCCAAGAACTGTCCCTCCATGACTGATGATCATTTGGAAGTGTGTTTGAGGCTGGCTGTCAGCAGCTACTGTCTGGATTATGCATCCCTGGCTCATTCCATTCAGTGTAAGTCATCAGAATAAACTCAGGCAATGTCAAAAAATGTACATAGTTCGTTGTGTTGTGTTGTGCAATGTGGGTTCTTGCAGTTAGGCAAGATACATAAACATACATGGTACATATAAAGAATTCTCAATACATTTATAAACAAATATAAATGTTATTATAAATAAATAACATGCATCTGCATTTTTTGCAGATCATTTTGATTTCATCATTTTATAAGTAGCTCACATGCTGAAAATGTGTGAGCAACCCCTGTACCAGGCTCTCTACTCAAAATAAGAGCTACAATCTAAAACAGGTAGTCTTAGAAACCCATAGAGGCAGTTCCACTGTCCTATAGTGCTGTGAGGCAGAAGACACTGGAAAGAAATGAGTTTGATTTAGGTCTACTTTCTGCTTTGTTCCTAAAATTAGCTTCCATCCAAGGCACAATTCACCTGGCATAGCAAAGTCAGGAGAGCTGTGAATTAGAGGATGATTACAGGATGTGTGTTAACTGTCTCCATGAATAACGGCCTCTTTTGCCATGAGACCAAAGCTGAACGGTGCCTAGCTACATTACTAAGCATTCTGTTCGAAGATTCCAGAGAGGAATCCTAATAAGAAGGGAGAAAATGCAGAAGAGATTTTCAATTTCTCATGAATTCTGGATGTTCGCTCTAGAAGATGAATGAACCTCTGGAATTACTTCGCTGAGAAAAGTTTTAAATCTTAAGCCAAAAATATCCCATGAAGTCATGTTAAAACAAAATTATTGTTTAGCTTAACTGGTAAAACAAAAAAAGGAAACAGGCTATCTTGGACATTGTGTTCTTTTTTTTTTTAAGTTTTTTTAGTTTTTAGGGTTTTTTTTAAGGCATCACTGCCCTCTGATGGTGGGAGTAGGATGCCCAGCCTTTGCTCCTGTGGAGCTGGAATTGAACCTCCAACCCAGTTGACCGCAGTCCCGCGCACAAGCACTACACCACCGGGCTCAGCCCGACATTGTGCTCTTTTAAGAACTATCTGACATGAGATAAAACTGACATCAGCAACTTAAGATATTCAATAGGAAGATTAGCGAGCAATGAGTTTACATTACTAGGAAATGATGTAGAAAAGGTTACACAACTTAAAAAAAGGAACTAATGTCACTTGATGGTGCATGTAGACACTGTGGTGCCTGTTTGGATGTATACATTCAACAAAAAATTGAAAAAATTTTAAAGCAGCAGCAAGTATTCCAGAGAAACATTAAGAGTACATTTTTAAAAGAGGAACTTTTGGATACCAGAGATAGGAGATCCACCACATGAAAGGAGGTTTCAGGATGCCTGACACCAGATTTAAAGGGCAACCAGTACAGACAGTAGCATGTGACACTGATGAAACATGATGAGCTGCCATCTCCAAGGCAACCATTGGCACTGTTCCTAAGGACAGAGCGCCCAGATAAGCCTAGTGCAAATTTTTTTCCATATTTCTGTTCCTGAATGTTCTACTTAGTCTTCTTTGCCTTGATGCCTAGATCATTTGAGAATATCCATTTTACATGTCATATACTTCTACTGTGACCTAATCCTACACGTTGAAGGAAGGCTATGAGGAGCTCAGAAACAACAAAATATAAAAACTGTGATAAGAAAGGGACACTATGGGCAAATCTTACCTTCACTGTTAAATGTGAGATAAGAATCAGCGTAAATTCAGCTAAAAAATTATCACTTTCCCATTCTCCATCCTCCTCCTCAGAGTCAGCAATTCTAAGCAATATGTTTTCACCCAGCTACCTGGGGCCAGGTTGAAGCACACAAGTTAAAAGGACACGGTCCTCCTTCAGACTGCCAAATGCCCCTGCTGGCACATTCCCTGGAAGGAATCACAGCATTCGAAGCACAGGAATCTATACTTACCATTGCTGGTCCACTGCAACTAGAAAGGATACAACCCAAGAGAAGCCTGGGGTCCAAGAGGGTTCAAGAGTTGCATTTCCATGCCCTCAGGGTGAGCCTCCTCTCTTCATCCTGAAAGCCACCCAGCACCCCCACCCCATCACTCCTTCATTTCAAAATCTGTACTGGTCTCACCACTTGATACCATCATAAATGATCATAATAAATTGTATCAACACATTAAATCATGACGGGGTGGGGCCAATTGAACCTCTCTCTTTCTGCTCTCTGGAAACCAGAAGAAAAAGGTCACATAGCTTTCTGCACCTTACAAGCATTCTTTCCATGTGCCCTTAAGTCTCCTGAATGAACAGCTGACTATTACAGTAGCACTGATGCCCACCGTGTGTCCGAGAACTAGCTCACTGCCTTGCTCACTACAAACCTGAGTGAAAACTCTTGAAGTTTGCTGAACCACATGCCAGACTGCTGTCTTCTCCTGGAGGCTCTTATCTAACTATGATAAAAATTGTCCTTTCATAACAACACAGTTTGGTATATATTAGTCAATTATTTAAAATAAATTATAGCTTTTCAGGCATATACCCACCTATGATACAGCTGCAAATAAAGAGAAGGATAAAGGCAGCTCTGTAAAGGAGGAAATGCTGTTTTGTTACAGACTAAATTGTGTACCCACAAAATATGTTGTTGTATCATTATCGAAATTAAACTTGGAATCTGGACACTATCTCATTTAAAATGATTGTCTACAACACTGCCTTAGCCGGAGAGCTTAAATTCTAAAGTGGCTGACTTGTGGAAGGCTGCTGTCTATAGCAGAAACCCAAACATCACATTGGGGTTTTGTTCAATGTTACTTCTTCCATGTATGTTAACTGTTAAAACAGCATTGTGTTTATGCTGAAACAAGTCTAAGGTAAACCTGCTCTTGAAAATATAACCAACACCTGACCAACTTTTCTAGCTCTATTTTCTTTTATTACTTAACATAATAAGACGCTTACCTACTTGCTTTGCCCCTGGTTTCCAGCCAAACACACGTTCATGATTTTCTTTTAATTTATGGCCTTGAATTACCTTCCACATCTTCCCAAATCATTTTCGTCCACTGAAGAACCTATAGAAGTTCACTTGTCCCCCAATTGAATCACTTTTTTCTTCCCAAGTATTTCCACATGTTGTTTGCCTCATATTATACTTCAATTGTCCTATATTATAACTATCGGTTTACTTGTGCAACTCCTCACTTGATGGTGATATGTTTGAGAGTAAAAATCCAAAAGAGTTTTATATTCTCTTCAACTTTATGTAAACTACCACTTAGATAATTATAACTTGGTCCAAAGTAAGATAAAACTTGGCAAATGTATAAGATTAGTGAGTATTTGTTGATTCACCTCAGAATGCCTGGGTAGCATACATAGTTAATCACTAGATTATTTTTTTTTAAAGTTTGGCAGTTTGAGCGCCCCAAAAGGTGTCTCCAAAAACAACGGTGGCAATCTACTTCTGAAAATCACAGTGCTGAGAAACTCTAGGAGGCAGTGACCTAGCAGGCCAACAGTTTGCAGCCCAGCCACTCTACAGGAGAAAGATAGGGTTTTCTCCTTCAGAGAGGTGCAGACTTCGAAACTCACGGGGCTGCTCTACCATGTCCAAGAGGGGCACTGCAAGTCAGAATCGACTTGATGGCAGAGAGTTTGATTTTTGGTCTATCTAGCTCCCTAATAAACTAAGGTAGCCAGACATAGCACATAAAAATAAAGGGCATACAGTTAAATTTAAAGTTCAGATAAACAATGGATAACAACTATAAATATTTTCCGAATGGTATTTCGAGCCTATTGATAGTGGAAAATTATTTGTGATATACCAAGTTATTAGATATCTCAAAAAGGAAAAACAATAAAAAGGGTATGACCAGCAGTATTGTAATTCTTTAAACATTGTGTTTAGGATTATATAGAAACAGAAAGAAAAATTCTCACTGAACCCTGGTGGAGTAGTGCTGGTGTGTGGGACTGCGGCCCATAGGGTTGACGGTTTAAATCCAGCAGCAGCTCTCCAGGAGCAAGGCTGGGCTTCCTACTGCCACCAGGGCAGTGATGCGGAAAAAAAAAAAAAAAAAAAAAGACAAAATTTTGAAGTATGTTAAAAGTACATATATTTGCTTTCACATTTTCTTTTCCATGGTAAAACTATCTCCGAAAGATTTCCCGAAGCTGAAAAAGATTATGTGTAGCAGACTTTAGGGCTACAACCCTCCCACAACCCCAAACCCAGTGCCATAGAGTGGATTCCAACTCACAGCAACCCCACACATGATTTCTGAGAGGGGAAATCTTGTCGAAAGCAGATAGGGTCATCTTTCTCCCAACAACATCTGGTAGGTCTAAACTACCAATCCTGAAGTGAACAGCCCAATATTTTCCTGACCGTCTAAATATAATACACATCCCAAAGTAAAATGTGTGCTTACAAGGCAAGCCCAGTTTTTGTTTGCTTGTTTTTTGGAGGGGCATTTCTGCCCCCTGATGGGAGTGGGAGGCCCAGCCTTGCTTCTGGAGAGTTGGTGCTGGGTTTGAACCGCCAACCCTGTGGGCCGCAGTCCTGCACACAACCACTACACAACCGGGGCTCAGCCCACAGGCCCAATTTTTAGACAAGTCAGCTAATCTAAATCTTCCTAATACCTATGAAACTGAAGTAGTTATATAATTTCATGTCAACCTGATAAATTAGTGTAGGGGTGAAGTTTAGCCTGTCAATCAGGTCAAAGCCTCATGATGATGTCTCCTTGTGGACCTGGCCTTCTCCTGAGGATTCTGGGAACTTCCTCTCTCTCTGCCTTCCTCTTCCTTTTGACAAGCCAAGCAGACACTTTGCTGAACCTTGGGAGAGCTTCTGTTTCACCTTCCTGCTGTTGAGTCGTTCAGAGGGCTCCCAGAATCACACTGAGACCTACGAAAGCCTTGGAGATGTTTCCACCATCACTGGAGCCACAAGACTTTGCACTATTGGCCTGTGATCTTCCTGCATCTTGCGCCATGTGTGTGCCTTATGTGTCTTAAGAGAGGTTTATGGGCTAGTATCAGACTCATGGGCTAATATCTGGACTGGACTGGAACGTTTTCTTAATATACAATTACTCTTTGATATAAAGCTTTCTCTTTTTTTTTTTTTTTTGGCGGGGGGGGGGGGCATCACTGCTCTCCGGTGGTGGGAATAGGAGGCCCAGCCCCACTGCTGGAATTGAAAAGCTTTCTCTTTTTTAATTAAAAGATCATTTTATTGGGGATGCTTACAACTCTTGTTACCATCCATACATCAATTGCATCAGGCATGCTTGTACATATGTTGCCTTCATTTTTTTCCTAGATATTTACTTTCTATTGAGCCACTTGCATCAGCTCCTCTTTTTACCCCTCCCCCCCACACTCCCTTGATAGATCATAAATTATTACTTTCATATCTTATACCAACTGCTGTCTCCCTTCACCCATGCTTTCTGTTCTTCCCCCTGGAGAGGGGGTAGGCCAATCATTGCAATTGGTTCCCCCTTTCTCCCTTCCTCTATCCGGCTTCCCCCTACCCTTCTGGTATTGCTATTCCCACTCCTGAACCTGGATTCTGTGTGTCGTCAGCCCCCATGTCTTATCCATGTGTGTACATGCTCAGATCTACTCTGAATTGAGAAGCAGCACCAGAGTCATGACAGTAGTGGGTGAGGAACCTCAAGGAAACAGAGGTATATTGTGCCTTCATCAATGTAAAGCTCTTTTTTATACATATGTGAGTGTCTCAGGATTTGTTTCTATAGTCAACCCGGACTAACACAACCTATCAGGATATATTGTAGCATGCAACAATTAAAAGGTTATGGTTCAAATGTATAAGTTGTGGGGTCTCATCAAGTCTGTTTCAACTCATGGTAACCCTGTGTACAATAGAACAAAACATTACCAAATCGGGCACCATCCTCACCATCCTATACTAGAGTCTGCTCACTGCTGCCAACAGTGTGATGACATCTCATTCCCAATTTCCTTTTTGCTAATTCTCTACTTTATTAAATAGGATAGCCTTTTCCATGGCATGACTGGTCCTGCATGGTAACATGCCCAAAGTACATGAAACCAAGTTTCACCATTTTTGCTTTTTAAGGAACATTCTCTCTGTATTTCTTCCAAGACAAATTTGTTTGTTCTTCACATGGGACATGGTAATCTTAATATTCTTCCCCAGCACCATAATTCAAATACATCAATTCTTTGGGTTTTCGTTATAATACTGTCTTCTATAGCTTGGAATTTTCTATTGAGTTCTTTTACTTCATCATTTCTTCCACTGGCTTCAGCTACTCTGCTTGAGATGGCTTTTTAATGACCTTTTGCTTCTTAATCTTATATGCTTTTTTTTTTTTTTTTGAGATTGGGAGGACTACAGTTCAAGATTTCAGTTCCAAGTTTATTCTGAACAGTCTTTTCATCCATTTCTACAAAGAAGGATAAATCTGCTGACAAAGCAAAAGCAATTAATACAGTTTACATGTGCTTCATCAACACTTTCTTGTACTTGTACCTAGATGGTTACACCTTGTCAGGGTCTCTGTACCTGGACTCAACCATCCGTGTTCTCAAGCTGAGAATAACCTCGATTGTCTTGTGATTAATGACCAAATCTAACAATACACTACTTTTTTCTCTTCTTTTTTTAAAAATAATTTTATTGGGGGCTCTTACAGCTATTATACTACATCATCTGTATCAAGCACATTTGCACACATGTTGCCACATTCATTTCCAAACACTTTCCACTTGAGCCCTTGGTATAAGCTCCTCTTAAAAAAAAAAAAAAAAGCTCCCCTTTTAAT
>PVJH01003380.1:0-143070 GCA_004026705.1 Nesogale talazaci
TGTCCCTTTTGTTAAAGGTTTGAAGGCAAGGTGGCAGGGTGTTTATCTTAAAATTCCAATTAATGCAGCAGTGGCTCAACAATCAACTTTCAATAAGAAAGCAAACAAGATTTAATAAAATTAGAAATAGACTGATTTACAGAAACATAATTTTTTGGCACCCATCCCAAAACTACATCTAGGGGTGATATGTATAACCATTAAATTGCCCTAATTTCTATTTTTAGTCAAGATGATATGGTGTTTTTAATCAACAGGGACCGAAAATATCTATCACTAAATCAATTTCACAGATTTAGTATCTCAAGTAGTTCTCCAGAGACCTTGCCTTTTAACAGATTTTCCTGAAGTGAAATAATGCGCTTGTACAGTCTCTGAGTAAGAAGTACTCATAAACACAAAGACTGAAGCGCGCGACCCCATAGTTAGAACAGAGACCATGGTCTTTACTCGGTAACTTCCAAGTCAAAAACCAAAAGTGAATACAGAATGTGTTCTCCTTCAGAATCACAGACATGCTTATCGACAGCATCAAAGTTTAACTTCTCATCATTTTTTCCCGCCCAGGGTTATGCTCATATTCTTCTTAAGGCAAGATCCTATCTCTCTAAGTCTTCCCTGAAGAATGCTGTATTATTGGATTTACATCATGTCAAAGCAGTAGTTTGGCAGTCCTCCAGAGACTTCAATCATTTTTCTTGTTAAAGTTCTTTATTTCATGGAACAAAAGGAAACGAAAATGGCAAAAATCAGGGTTGTCTTGTGGATGCTGTAAGATTCCAATGAAATGTTTGTAGGACAGCCCCATCCCCTGCTACCCTCCAAGAATAAGCAGGTTCATTGTCATGATAAACTATTCCTTTTACAGACCTTTGACCTTTTTCTCAGGAATGTAGCTTGGTTTGTTTGTTTGCTTGTTTTGACTTTTAACTTCTTAAAGATTCTGTGTCTCTGTAGAAAATCTCTCAGGTTTACTAGTTTGTATTCTCCGAATGCCAGAACCATCTATTTCCCAAAGCTTCTGAGCTGATACCTCTGGTTGAACTTGTCCTGGTCCACCAGTTCCCTTGAGTAGCCATAGTTTTCACTTACAACATTAAAACAAAAGACTGGTTCGGGAACGGTATCTATTTTTAAATGCATCCTGAAGGCAGTTTAGGTTGATCAGAACAGGAAACAGAGTGATACTTTATCCTTACTTTTGCATAATAAAAAGCTTAAAGCTTTTCAAAGATTTCAAATGCCCTTTCAGCTAGTGAGAGTGATTCTGAGAAGGAACTTGTTGCAAGCAGAGAATTGTTCAATTTGCTGCGGTGGGTTCCAAGAACTTAACTCGTTCCCAGTTAAGTTGTAACTGAAGAGGTTTCAAGGTAAAGGCTCTCCTCTCAAAGATGGGGTGTCTCATTAGAAGACAGTGGTCTGGTCTGCGGTTTTGAATGTGTGTTGTGCTCCACATTTCTGCCACCGATCCAGGTCTTCACAGCAGGCACAAGTGCTCCACATGCCTCTCCTAAGTCTCCTCTTCTATAGCTTTCTTCCATTATTTTTCCCGTTACCACTATTATGATGAATTACTAAAATCGGTCTTTTCCTCTTTTGCTACATTAGACACGACAGAATTGGTGCGATGCCATGCATTATAGGACATGTAAGTGTTGGTCCCTAAGCCTGGCTTTCATACCTTAAAGTCTGCTCTATTGGGGAAAAAAAGCTTCAAAAAATTCTATCATGAGATTTTGAAGTTTGGTTTCAGAATATCAATGACTTATATTTGTTTTGATCCTGAAGGAAGTTTGTACAACTAAATTACTGTCTACCACTGGGATCGACTTGCTGCTACTCTTTTAGCAGCAATACTTTGATATTGATCAAAGCTTTCAAGTTGGGAGACACAGCGAAAAATTGCAGACACTACATCTCCAATGTATTTACATTTAAATTTTTTTCAGATCTATGGGACAAAATTGTTTTCACAGTAAACAAGTGCATTTTATGAAATACAAACTCAAATCTGAAAAGGACTTCAGTGAACAATCAAGGTTCTCTTATTAAATGTGTAAAATTCTAACAAAAATCAACCAGTTTTATTCTGACTCATGTTTAATCAGAATTTTTCATTAAAAATACAGTTGCTACTGAAATGTAAGAGAAAAATTAGCCCATAATTTATAATACATTTTACTTTTCAACATGTAAGTCTCAGTGAATTAAACAGATTTACACTCCCTTGGACATAATTCACAGATAATAAATTCAAAGAAATACCTACATTGGTATACTCAAAACCCACAAACTATAGCGCAAAGGGAAAAAAATCTTTAAACTTTGGTTCCTTAAGTTTATGTCCCATGGAAAGACAAGCATTTATAACTTATATAGAAAAAATTCCCATATACTCTTTGGTAGAAAGATTTCATTTCCAAACATTTTTACCAATAATGTAAACATCTCTCTGCTACACACTGTCATCACTGACACAATTATATTTGGAGGGAGAGGAAGCAAATATAAAATAATGTATCCATTCCTAGAAAAATATTTTATATGAATTTAACATAGGAATTAAAAGAGGAAATATTGAGGATGAACATTGCCAGATCAGGACTAGTCATCTAATTATTTCAAATAATGGAGTTCATATGTTTTTAAACCTGCTTGACTTGCATTTAACCTTACATGTATGCTTACATCGTTGGATATCTAACAAAGTGCTTCATGGGAAAATGAAAACAATGGGTCATGTTTTTTTTCTAAACAAAACCATCCAAACTTCCGCATGGAGGCCAGGGAATCGATCTAAATCAATTTCATTAATCATTGCCAAATTTCAATAGTTTTCCTAACTGCCACCTAATACAATATGGTTCAGCAGCTAGGATTGACAATGGAAAGTGCTTGGTGCACAAGGCAGACACACTTTGCATGAGAAGATTTTTCCTGGTACATCTTTTCTTTCTCCTTCTCATAACTTTCTTTTCTTTCACTCTGAAGATAATAAGCCAACACCCTGCAAGCTTCCTCCAGCCATAGCCCACATCTTTTCTCATCTCTTCTCTGGTACTGACCCGTTCCCCCTATTATTCCAGTGTAAGATGTAAATGTTGTCTTATGCTGTTATTCTCAGCTGCAATGGACACCATTCATTTGGAAATAAGTGAATGCTATTGTTTCTTATACACTCTGTCTTATTTGTTCAGAATAATTGAGCCTATTGATTTACTCTGCTTCCTGAGTAAAAATACACTTCCAGGATATGCTGAATGAACTTACATCATGGGAAGGAGTGAAGCTGGGCATCTCAGCACTCTTACATGTCAGGTTTTTGAGGAAATGCAAGGATGTTTCTTGGAAAGGGTATGCCAAATATATATTTTATTGCTTCTTAAAAATATTTTGCTTTGAATTTTTTCAGATTCTTTTCTATGTACCAAGATCCTTGTCTGCTGATATGTTAGTCTGGGTAGACTAGAGGAATAAACTTATAGACACACATATGGATATAAGGGTATGGTATGTATATATATATATATATATATATATATGGAATAGCACATTAAGAAAGCATCCAATCCAGTACAGTACAAATTCACAAGTCTGATATTACCTCATATGTCCAATACCAGTCTATAATGTCGCCTTCTGACTCAAGAAGTCACAGGTCAGTGGGTGCAGATTCCCAGCGCTGGCAGGGGTCTCCTCATGGATCCTTGTTTCCAGGGTTCAGGGTCTATCAACTGCATCCAGTGGTGGTAGAAGCAACTCAGCACTGGCAGGGGTCTCCAGATGGCTTCTCCAACTTCAGAGGTCTGGTTCCACCAGGGAAAGGCCATGTGGCTTCTCCTTCGACCCCTTCAGCTCCTTAAACACTGCCATAGTTCATTGTCTCTGAGACTAACTCTCAACCAATGGGAAGAGAGCTTCTCGTGTTCACGAGGGAAATATAGCGAGGCTCCTTAGAAGTCTCACGAGAAAGCCATGCCCACAAAGAGGCCTCATTGGCTACTTAATAGCTATCTCCAGATTAACAGGCTAGATTCCACCCCTACAACTCAATCATAAAATTAACATAAACATATAACCACCACAGTTAATAATCCAGTATGTGGATATTAAGGGTGCTATCTATTAGACATTGGAATGCTGATGGAAAGGTTAACGGTTCCAATCTGAGAGCATTTCCACTGCAGAAATGTGAGGCCGCTCCCACCCCTGAAGATTTAGGGTTCCAGAAACCCTACATTGGGTGTCATTGAGGAATAATTCATTTGAGGCCACTGTAATATTTGTTATTTATTCTGATTTCTGTGAATGCTCTTTAAGAATTCTCTCTTGTGAAATCAATAATCCTGAGGATTTGGCATTTTTGTGTGCTTCCTACCTGATTTAAATTGCAAAACATGCCTGGAGACCCTTGTCGGCTATGGTGTAGGCAAGCCAAAGGCTACAGATCCAAATGGATCATGTATCACAGGGAACATGAAGTTTTCCAGATGAAGCAAACAAGATTAGGCAGGGGGCACTGACAAAAAGCAGTAAGAACTGTCAGTTTCTTCTTTCATGTACTGGTTCTTGTCTCCGACAACGTTTACCTAGAGAGAGGACTGCATCGGGATGTTTCCAAAGGGCTCCTCAGTTGTTAAAAACCAAAGAAGGTCACATTAAGGGAGATCTCAGAGTCCAGGTTGTATATGGGATGGGCTACGAACTTACAGATCAGCGTTTGGAAGCCACCAGCCTGCTTCACGGTAGAAAGACAAGACCTTCTACTTCCATAAACAATCAGGGCCTCTGCAACCCACGAGGTAGTTCCATCCTCTTTTAGAGGGTCACTAAGGATCAGAACTGAGTGTGGTTTTGACAAGATTCTCTGCTTAGAATGAATTAAAGCCATTGGTTCCTTCAGTCTACAACAGACATTTTAATTTGGGAAAAGGATCCCTTGTGGCATAGTGGTTGTATGTCCTGCTAACAGTTCGCCTGGTAAACAGTTCAAAACTGCCCAATGACCTGTGGATAAAAAATGAGGTTTTCCACTTTCTAAAAAGTCACAGTCTTGAAAACCTACGAGGGCAGCTCTTTCCTGTCTAAGTAGATTCTATACAACAAAATCAGCACCATGACAGTAAGTTTGGAGTTTGGGGAGGTTTAAAATGACCATGTTTTTCTTTGCGTGTCTAAATTCAAAATCAAACCCACATATTTTTAAGCATAACTAAGTATTGGTCATCTTAAATGCTATTGAGGAGGAATGTTCATAACATACTCCAGAAAAATATTCCCTTCTATTTATAAATATGGGGGAAATTCATCCAGCAGCAAAGGCCACACTATGAATAAGGAGAGAGAGATCAATGGAAATGAGTTCAAGTCAGTTCTCTCAGACCTCCACCAGTTTTAATGCCTCCCTCTGGCTGTATTAACCCAAGTAGAAAATTGGGTTAACAGAGGTCTTGGTAAAGTCAGAGGATTCTCCAAAAATGAGTTTTCTGGGATGGGGGAGTTAAAATATAATAACAATTTTTAAAAGTTGTCTATGGCTACACCATTTCCCACTCACATTTTTTGGAGGATAAAGATGGAGTGTTTTCAATGATAGGAGAAAATATGATGTACAAAAGGAAAGGAACCTGTTTTGCTTGTACCATAACTGATTATTTCAATTTTTTAAAAAAATTAAACAAGCTGCATTTATAAAAGAATGATTACAAGTATTTTACTAATGGTAACTTGGGCTAAATATATTATTTATAAATAAGGGGCAGGCGAAATTGATTGCTAGAATTATGACAGTACCCAGTTTTCTGGAATAATCAAATGGGGAGATTTGATCTAGTAATTTAAACAAGGCAACAAATCCTATACATTGGAAGTTAAAGTCTGATGACCCTATATAGTGCAATCCTGCACCTCAATGCTAAACCATTCTAGAGAGAGTCTCAAGATGCAATGCAATAGAGTTCTGAATCATTCCCCCCCCCAAAAAAAATCACTGAACATAGACTAAACTGCTCTTGATCACCAAGTTTTGCCCCTAAGTTTGCCTTTTTATACAGCACATTACACAGAAATTTCAAAGTACTTAAGTTCAGTGTTCAAAAATATAATTTAAATAAGAAACACAGAATTAAAATGCTTTTAGCAATTACAGTGTGGTACATAGGTTGAGATTGATGAGGATCTGGATCCATGGACATGAAAATTAAAAGGGGCATGGAAAGTCATTGTTTGGAAGGGGAAAACCCCTTCCATAAAATCAACTGGTGGCTGATTTTCAGAAGTTTTTTTTTCCCCTTTGCCTTTTCTTCAACAGTACCTATATTTCCTAGCTTTTTCTAAAAGGGTTTACTAAATTATCAACAATACACATAACATGTTTAAAAAGTTCTTTATCATGATGATTCTTTTAAAATAAACTCTTTGCTATGACCCATGTTCTGTTTATTTTTTATCTAAAAACACAACAAAAATCACAAAAACTAAGAAATTTTATAGCAAAACACTTGGAACGTGGCCACAAATGGTTTAAGAAACAGGTACTAATAATGCCAACTAATACCGAGTAACCAAAACATGAAATGCTTTTGTTTACCAAAATCACATGTGTTGAGACAGATTCTGATGTTTCATCTGAGCCCCAATGCAAAATTTTCTGGACTATTTGGGTTAAAACCTGATTATGTTGAATACTGATGCAATCAAATACTGGGGTTCTACTGTATGTTAAATACCCTAGATCCAGCCAGAAAGGAATCTGTTATGGTGACCACCCCTGGCATGAAGATGGGATGTTTTCAAACAGTAGATGTGGCAAAGAAATAATAATGAGTTCTTTGGAACCACTATGTGACAGTGAGTTGTCTCAAAGCATTACCTAACATGAAAGAAGTGCTGGCAGTGAGAGCAAAATTATACTTATCATTGTATACTCCTTTTCATTCCTTATTAGTTTCCTCTTATACACTATGGAAATAGAGCAAACTTTCCCCTTTATTCTAATTGCCTTAAAAATACGAAGTATGTATTAATACACCATTCACAGATTGTCTCCTAAGTTTTGGTGGACTCTGCTTATGTTTGGATTCTATGTATATTACCAAAATTAAACCTGCTCTCACAGATTTGATGCCCATTTATAGACACTCTATAGGACAAAGGAGAATTATCCCAGTGGTTCTTCAGACTGCAATCTTCATAATTCACATTCTGTTAGTGTTGCTAGATTCCACCCACTTGGTTCTGACCCATGGCAACCCTAAGAAGAACCAGAGGAAGCACAACATGATCGGCAGCATCCTCACAACTACTTCTATGTCTGAAGCCACTGTTGGAGCCACTGTTCCTGTTTGTCTGATTGAGGACCTGCCTCATTTCTGCTCTTCTGCCTCTTTCCCAAGCATGATGCCCTTCTTTAGGGACTGGACCCTCCTGCCAGCAATTCTGAAGTTGGTAAGACAAAGTGTTGCCATCGTTGACTGTAAGAAACACTGTGGTCATACTTCCTCAAAGATTGATTTGTATGTTCTTTCTGCAGCCCATGATACTTTTAATAATTTTTCCGGCATCTACAAATGTAGACTGTCACATCTTTTTTCCATGGGTGGGTAGGTGGTTTTGGCATGGTCATGTTTTTGTTTAGAGACTGAGCACTTAACTACTGAGATAATAGGAAATTCTTCTATTTATCAGTCATTAAATATTTATATTTAATATGTCCCACTCTTTATACATATATTAAGATTTTAGGCTTTCTCTTCTCTCCCCAAGACAAATACCAACTGAATTTCTCTCTTTAATACTCAAATCAATATCTTTTTATCATCTTCATATCCTTTGCTTACATATAATACTATATCAGTAAAACTGAAAATTACATTCTTCACTTCTACAACCTGGCCTGTGAGTCCACAAGTCCGAATACATTTGACAGAGGGAAATGAAAAATGGTACAGAATATCTTGGAAACTAGCTTTGAATCTACAAACTCGGAAAAATATGTAACTAAAATTACAACATCCTACAATTCCAAACTCTATCTAAGACTCACTTTTTTATTCTTAAATCATTTTATTGGGGACTCATACAATTCTTTTCACAATCTATACATCCATCCATTGTGCCAAGCACATTTGCACATTGGTTGCCATCATCATTTTCAAAATATTTGTCTTCCACTTGAACCCTTGGGATCAGCTTTTCATTTTTCCCCACCCTCCACAATCCCCCCTTGATCATGGACCCTTGATAATTTATAAAGTACTATTATTTTGTTATGTAGTACACTGTCCAACATATCCCTGAACTCATATTTCTGTCATCCATCACCCATGCAGGAGGTTATATGTAGATCCTTGTAATTGGTTGCCCCTTTCTACTCCATCTTCCTTCCACCCTCCTGATATCACTACTCTCACCACTGGTCCTGAAGGGTTCACCTGTTGTAGATTCCACTTTTTAAAGGATGTTTTAATTTCCTTATATTTAATCAGCTTTTTCTTAGTAATATTATTCTCCACACATTGTATTGTTTCAAAACTAATTTTATTGAGCTATAATTAACATATCAGACAATTCCGTTGTTCAGTCACCTCAGAAAGGGTAGTGTAGTAATAACCACAATCAATTTTGGAACTTTTTCTTTCCTCTTGTACACATTGATGTTCCCCCTGCCTCCCAGTTATCCTGTCCTTCACTTCCAATCGTTAATCTAGCTACTATCTTTATGCTTGCACCAATCCCTGCATTTTTTATTGAATAAACTCTCAGCTGATCATGGTGGTTAGTCATTCTAAAATACAGTTGGTAACATCTAATCACATTTTAATGTGCTACAGAGCATGCATACTTTCTTTTATGGTAAATTTGATTTATGTTTGTATCACAAGGACAAATTTATATCCATTTGCTGCTATTTCCTATGTGTGCTTAGAATTACGATTGAATCAGACAACACAGCGAAGATGGAGAATATCATCAGAAAAAGGAAAGAGAAAAGAAAAGGAAACAAAAGTAACAAGAGGTATAAATGTTGAAGCTGAACAAGGTGAGCATTGATATGACTGAAATGATCTGAAGACCCTGAATATAGCTACATACATATAACTATGCCAAATCATATTCCAATCACTCTAGATAATAGATGTTTATATTTACATCTGTATATAATTTATGAACTACAGTCAATCTCTAGCTTGGGAATATGACATATATACATATATAAAAACACATAGTAACAAGTACAAGTTCCCATTAAGCCCAGTATTTTACATTTTGAAGTACATGTAATATGGCTCATAATAGCACATGGGCTCTACTTTGGGACAATCAATGAAATACTATTATTACTAACTCTTTTGTTCTTCTACTGCCATCAAGTTGACTCTGAATAGCTCTGAACTGATCCCTGCAAACTTTTATGGAAGTAGAGAGACTCATAGTTCTCCTTCAGACCAACTGGTGTATTTTAACAGTCATCTTTAGTTTTGCAGTCCAATATTAGAAGTTCCAGCACCACCAGCACTCCTGTTATGATGGGGAGCACATTGTAATCTGTCTGGAAATGATTCTTTAACTTTTGTATGCTTAGAAAGTTATACCATACAGGAAAACAAGTATCTGATTATTTGCCATCACATGTGAACTTTATCTATTATATTTAATTATTTAACGTAAAGAAAGATTAAAAAAAGAAAGATTTATGAATGGAATGTGCTTGCAATTTTGACTTTGCCTCTATAAAGAAACTTTAAGTACAAAAATGGATGATGTACTCATGTAAATAAGAAGAAATGCAATTATTTTACTGGATATGGATTCATTATTATAGATGAATAATTATAAATTGTTTATGTACAGATGTTAAAATATTCTAATACAAATATACACTATATATATATATGCCCTTTTCTCAATTATGGAATGGAATGTTATTATCCTATGCTACTGGCAAAAAAATGTATGCTGGGTAAGATTAAGCACACAGCATCAAAATTAGAATTTTAGTGCAGAATATATTCTTATGCAGCCCTCAGTTCTAAATCCAAAATATTTCCTGTGTACATTCAAACTGTCTATCTTAAACTATTTTTCAGGCCTCAAAAAAAAAATACAGAAACAAACACAAACTCCTCTGCCTCCAAAATACAAAGATGATATCGTGTTTTAACTGCATATTCTGGGTTGAGCCCCAGTGGTGTAGTAGTTGAGTGCAGGACTGCAGCCCATTGGCTTGGTGGTTCAAATCCAGCAGCAGCTCTCTGGGAGCAAGTCTGGCTAGCTCCCATGACCACCAGAGGGCAGTGATGCCCCCCAAAAACACACCAAAAAACCCAAACTGCAATTTCAAGTACTCATTTAATATGTTGTGATAAATAAGTGATCAGTATGACTTATCTTGAGTTTTCTGACCATATGAATATGCAATATTCAAGTCTTACTGCTTTAGTAGTTACAAATTGGGCCATGATCCACAAGTTTGGTAGTTCAAAATTTCCAGCCCCTCTGAGAAAGACCAGAATTTCTACTCTTTTTAACAGTTATGTTCTCTGAAGTCCAAAGAGGCAGTGTTTTGTTGTTGCTGTTGTTTGTTTTATAAGTATATACACATGTACAGTATATACATATATAAATGTAAAGTAATTATATGATTATATATCTATGCAATATACAGGGGAGTTTTTTCTTAAAATGAAAAACATCTAAAGCAAAGTGTGAAATGAAGAAAAGACAAATAAGAAAGAAAAATAAATAGTGATAGCAGAAAAGAAAAGCTTTCTTTAAAAAACTTCAATTTTATTTATGATATTTATGCTTTTAATGTTCTGACACGTGATCATTGTCAATTCTGATACATAGTGATCCTATATAGTCTTTCTAATTCTGTAAGTCTGTAGAAGACCAGAGAGTCTCATATTTCTCCCTTGAAGCAACTGGTGGGTTTGAACCGGCAACCTTGCAGCTAGCATCCAAACTGTTGCCAGGGTGCATTCATTACTTGCTGATCACATAATAAATGCAGTGAAAACACAACAGAATAGATACTGACTGATGCATTTAAGAGTCAAATTGCTGGCTTAAGGACCAAACATTCAAAAGAAATAAGTAATGAAATTGTGTATATCCCAGTAAAACAAAAATTTGTAAACACATATAAGTCACATTCTGAGCCTAAAAATATTGCTTTTATTTGAAATAAAGCTTACTATCATGAAACAAATGTTAATATGAATATTTTCTCTTTAGTTAAAAGAGACAAATTTATAGTTATTTCACTAAAATCTGCAGGGTTCTGAAACAATGTAACTTATTGTATTTAATATATCTCTCATAAAAGTGTCTGAGAAGTATTAATTTCATGCTTGACACAACTTTTCATAGGCTTTATGATTTTATATCTGCGATTTACAATAGGCTAGTTTTGTTGGATGATAAACTCTCAAATTACAGAAATTTTAAACCTAAAAGATTTCTCTTTTAAATAAAGTGAGGACATTTTGTCAGTTCAACATGAAATATATACCATTGAATGGATTCATCTTAACCAATACTAATGTAAGTATAGTAGTTATGAGCTATTTTAAATTACAAAATATAAATTAAATATAATTAAATCATTTCTCAAATATCTTTTTCATGCTCTACTTTATAGAATTGTTAAAAATACTGCGAAGGAAAACCTCAGTAGATTAGTCAAGAATTCCAGAAAACTTATTATTTTCCCCAGTTACAAAAACAAAAGGCCATCTAGTAATTTTGGTAGGAACATGAGGATATACTGTGTCTGTAACCAGTGGGGTCACCATGACTCAAAATGGATGGAAATAGATTTCATCTTTTGACTTCATTCAAACTCATAGCCAAATTCATGAGTCGATTCCGAGTTATAGCACACTCAGTGCAAAGTAGAACGCCTCCTTGGTTTGTCAAGTTGGTAAATCATTACAAGAGCAGAAAGCCCCCTCTGGCTCCTAGACTGACAGTGATGGGTTCCAATCCCTGAGCTTGAGGTTAGAAGCCAAAGGCGTAAGTCTGTGCTGCAAGGGCTCCTCCTCCTATTTGGGCTTCCTATATTTTTGTAGAGACATAAGGTCCCATTAGCCACGTTAGAGCTACAGCACACTATTGATTTATATTGATCTCAGTGTCAAGCCAAACTTCCAGTGTGTTTTAGGTATACAAGTGCTAAATGATTCCATCCTTTGTATAGCTGGCTTTTTGGACTTGGAAACAAGACCTTACATGTATTTCACTGCTGTGGTTGTGTGTTGTTGAAGTCTCTCTCAACAGAGACTCTCTGTGAACTGAACAAACACTGCCAAGTCCTGCGTCACTCTCATGATCATCATGTGTGAGCCCACTGTTGCAATATCTTTGTCAATCCATCTCATTGAGAGTATTCCTCTTCACCATGACGTCCTTTACCTTGGACTGGTCCCCCTCGGTGACATACCCATTATTTGCATCCTTGATTCTGAGGAAAATTCCACCTGTATTCTTTAAAAGACTTGCTGTCAATCTTCTGGTAATCCTGGCTGCCTTTGATATTCTCCACCAACACCATAATCCAAAGACCTCATTTTTCTTGTTATTTTCCCCCTTAATCACTATCCAGCATTTGGGAGCATCCGAAGTGATCTAAAATAGTAATACTTGGACCAAGCATACCTTAATTCTCAGAGTGATAGCTTTGCTTTTTAACACAGAGAGTTACTTTACAGTAGATTGGCTCTAAGTCATACCATTTGATTTCTTGACTGCTTGATTCCATTGTGATTTCATTATGGAACCAACCAAAATGAAATCTGCGTCAATTTAAATCTGAATTTGAATCTGAACTTAAATTTGAATGTATGCCATTCATCACGGTATTGTTTATTGGTCCAGTTTTGAGGAGCTTAATCCATATGGAAGCGCGTAATCTTTGACCTTCCTCAGTAAGCGCTTCAGTTCCTCTTTGATTTCAGTAAACAAAGTTGTGTCCTCTTTATTTCACAGGATATTAGTGAGTATTCCTTAACATTTATGATATGAAACAAATTAACTAGTGCTAGCGCCTAACTCTTTATCAATTATTGACTTCCTACACTAGTGTACAGCATGTTGGACATGCTTGTTTCCTGTTGGAATACAAACTATAGTGGCTATACCTACTTTGTAATTTTAAAGTTATAACTTGAACTTATTAGAAATATTGAAAACAGGCCTAAATATAAATATTTAAGAGATTGCTAAAACATTTTCTTCTGACCAATCTAATTGTAGAATTACTTTTGTCTAGTTATACTTTCACAGAATTTATTGTGAAATCATAGACAAATGAGTTTGTCAGTGAAAGTTTTATGAGACTATAATCTAATGCATCATTTATATATTATTCTTATTTATAACATGAATAAATTATGGTTCCATATTACTTAAAAGTACCTGCTATAGTCCAAAGAATTGAAAACCCATTGAGTCTTTTTTTAACATTTAAGTGTTTGTTTTTCTTGTACATTTCCAGCCCCTTAAAAAAGTCAGAACTAACATTATTGCATAATGACATATAAAATGTTTAACAACAATTACAACAAAAGGGTGGCTGTTATTCTGCTTATGCAAAGTCCAATAGCTCATGGACTAACAATTCATGATATCCTATATATAGAGAGATACCTTTGAATTGGTTTACATGTGTCTTAGTATATGCTCAACAATAAATAGCATTTGGGAAAAAGAGAAAAAACATTTGTCTCCTTCATAGGATCTCAGTGGCAAAGTGAGGTAAGCATCGGTCTGCTAAATAAAAAAAAAAAGAAGAACAACAACAAAAAAAACCTGATGGTTCGAACCCACCAGTAGATCTGGGGAAGAAAAAAGAGGCTCTCTGTTCTTGTAACAATTGACAGTCTTGGGGTCCCTGTGGAGCAGTTTTACTCTGTGCTGGAGTCACTATGGTTGAATTTCAGTGGATTTGGTTTGGCATCAGTTTTATCCCTTTGCCAGTCATATTAACCTGGCAACACTTCTGATCAACTTTATTATGTAGTAAACAGTTTTACCATTGTGATTTTGCAGAAACTCTGGAAATTTGCACTGCTTATATGTATCATCTAGAAGATTTAGTTGTCATAAAGCCTCCACTATCTTATACTTGAAACATTAACTAGAGATAGCTTCTGGAATGTAAACTTTAAAACCTATAGTCCTGGCTGTGTTCTATAAAGCCCTGGTGGTACAATAGTTTAGTCACTATATTGTTAACTATAAGGTCAGCTTTTCAAATTCATGAACCAAGATTCAGGATAGAGATGAGACTGTTTACTCCAGAAAAGATTTATAAGAAACCCAAATTGGTATTTCTACTCTCGCTTAGAAACTCACTACTAGATCAAAAGTGACTCCATGGAAGTTGGGTTTGGTTTCACTTTACCTATAATATACATCTCAATGTCCTCATGCTACATTGCAAAAGTCACAACTGTGGCAATAACTTGCATTCCTCAGAAAGAACGCATGCTCATACCTCCTTCTATCCCTGTAAGTTACTGCCTTGTTGCCTGTAGACTTTTCCCCATAAAATTGATGTTTGTTTAATTCAGGGACAAATTGAAAAAAAGACCAACATTATTTGAATATAAGATGGGAATATTGTAGTATTAGGAAAATAGCACCCCATACTCTGCTTGAACTTAATTGGGGAAGCTGAGTTTTTTGAGGCCCTAGAAGCAGTCAAGTGTTTCTGGGTTGAGGTTGCAGCAATGTGGCATGCCCTCTACGCATTTATTGGCTGTCCCAACAGAGCTTTAAATTTTTTTTAAAAAAAGAGCACAGGCCAGGAAAAGAAACCAGGGCCAGAGAGAGAGGGAATCCTGCAGGCATAGTGAAGAAAACACTCTCCTAAAGGAACAGCAGTCTGCTGAATATTTCTCACCCAATTGTAACCTGTAAACTTCTCCACCTCTCTCTCCATACCTTTGCATTCAACACTTTCATCTGTTGGTGCAGTTCGTTACAATGTTTCCAGAATCATTGAAAGTATGAGAATTTTCAAGAGAACAATAAAAGAGTGAGGGAGCAAACCTTTTGATTTTTAGATGGTAACTGTTACCTATACTGTTGAATAGAAATGTAAGAAATGATACGCTGTCACTAAAGGGAGAAAAACTGTTGTTGGCTTATCCTGGACCCCCAGTAGTCTAAGGAATGCAGTTGTGAGAGGATCTACCCTTAACATCCAAGGACATAGGCTCATCAATGGAGATCTAGTCCAGTGGTTAAGAGATTGCATTGGGGCATCAAACTCATAAAGGGTTATATGCTTACCAACCATACTAAGGAGAGTGAATTTTTCTCCAATTTATATTGAAACATAGACATCCATGAATGATGAAATTCAATTCTGATTAAAGAGAGGTTTCAAGCCTGATTTCAACCCATACTTGACTGAATATGCTGAAAGAAATGTAAGGACTTGCCTTATTGGCTTGTGTAGAGTTGTGGACTCAAGTGAAAAACTAAGTCCCATCCAGAATATCTGAGGAAAAAGGAGATTTGTATTTTAATAAATATCTACCCACCAAAATGGCTATTTGATTTTTTTAAATTTGGGATAAGTAGTTTGACAATGGATACATCAAAGCAAGAAAAGTCTGCGTCCATCAAATAAAGCACCTTTTTTCTTCTGGAAAGAATTACTATCTCCGAAATGCACAGGGGCAGCTCCGCCCTGTCCTGGAGGGTTTCTATGAGTCCAGATGGAATCGCTGGGAGTGGGTTAGGTTTGAGGAAAAAAAGAAGGGATTGCCTAGTCAGAGTACTGGTTTGTTTGTGATGGACAATTTAGAACTTGAATGTTTACACAGGTAGATGGAGGGGTGGAGATAGAAATATTATATGTCTGCCTGACAAATGCTATAGCTGTGTTTACCATAAGAATGATGAAAAGGGAGGAAGTCAATCCTACATATGTGAAAAGAACCTTTCTAGAAGAGCCAGAGGGTGGTGTGGAATTCTGTGAATTATTTAATGGGACTGCTCAAACCACAGGGATTTGTTCCTCCGACCACAGTGATTCTGGTTTTCCTAAGTGTCTGGGTGAGAAGGTGGGGAAGACAGTGATTGGCTGCTATGATTCAGCTTTCAGTGACTGTTGGGAATAATTTTAATTGTCATCCTGCTGGGTAGAAAATGAAGCATCTCAGAATCAGTGAAGGGTGATCTTACTACCGGCAAGCAAGAAGAGTCAGGAGCAGAGCTACACTTTAGACCTCAAGATTCCAGCTTATTGAATCTCCTTGACCCAGGAGGCAGCTTTGACCCAATCAAGTGACAGAAGAACAATAGGAGAAGCAGTAGCCTGAGGATGAGGCAATGTAATTCAATTCCCAGTTACAGAGAACAAATAAAACTGAATCCTTTGGGGGAAAGAGATTGTGGAATATAGGCCCCTCTTCTAGGCTCTCCATTGTGGGGTCTGAGTATATTAGCCTAGTGTTGATTGCCTTTATGTGGAGGGTTACAGCAGAGAAGTATGCCCTTTGGGCATGTGTTGGCAACTCTAAAGAGGCTACTTGTGGGGCCAGCAGAAAAGAGACCTTTGGGACTGAACATTCACATCTGAAACGTTACTCACCTGATATGGACCTGTTAATTTTTCTCATAAACCTCATACCCTTGAACATTGTCTGTGAGTTTTGTTTTGTTTGTGGCTACTGCAATGAATTATGGGACACAGAAGTAGACTGTGGTGACGTATTGTGGGAGGGAGCAGTAGGGATCTGAATATGGTAATACTGGATGCAGGGTGAAGGTATGTGTGACCTCCATCTAGGACAGTCAACTTTGCCTTGATGGAGGCCCTCACATGTAGCTCCCTGCTGTCTGCACAGACTCTAAATGTATCCCACATCCCCGGCTCCAAACGTTTACAAGTTTTGTGTCGTGTGATCTTTTGACTCTGACCACAACTTACTATGTCAGAACCAAAGTCCTTAATCAAACGGAGAGATTTTAAGGTGACTGTCTCTATATGGGGAAGGCTGGTTTGTCTCACAAAGACACCAACGGAGCTGATTAGATTCTCTATCTACTTTGAACTTTAAAGGTGAGGTTGGTATAAAGGAACAAAGACGTACAAAATGCTTAATGCGTGTGTGAGTGTACGCAGGTAAGGGAGTGGCAGACACAGAAAGCAAAACAAAAATCAAGAATATGAAAAATTACATTTATTAAAGGAATTGGATAAAATTTTGAGAAAGAATAACCAAGTCTCTTCCGTGTAGATATATACGGTCTCCTACAAATATTTCTAATCAAGATAATTCTAACCTAACATATTCAAGGATTTTACTGTTTTACTTCCATTAAGTTTTAAAGCCCAAGATTTTAAAGATGTTTCTAATTGTAAATCTTCAACTATAGAGAAAACAATTAGAATGTAAGTTCCTTAAATTCTGTGTGGTCTTTAGAAAATGTGTGTCGTTACTCACTCATGTGTGAAGTGGAGAAAATAACAGTACTGACGCATCAGGGACGCTTTTGAGAATTAAATAATATAAAACATTTTTAGTGCAATGCCATGCACATTGTTATTTCAGTGTTATTCTTGTGTTGTTTCTTGTTAAACAGTGAATATTTTCTCACCAGCTTCATTATATCAGACAGCCTTAGGCAAATCAATGGCAAAGAAAAGATGTTTTTTTCCCCTCCTTTTCCATATTGGCTTTATCTCTCTGTGTGTATGAAACCCATTACTTAAAAAGAAAATCAAAGCAAAAAATAATCAATAAAGTGCTAGTTGCACTTGATTTCACTACATGATTGTTGTCAAGTTTGATTCTTCAGATAATTCTTTTCATTCAGACTTCTCACTCCAATTTTGATCAAAATCTACTTACTCATCACGTATTCAGAAGATAATTAGGTGATAAATAGATGAAGAACACTGGCCAACCTGTTCTGTTGTTTTCATTATTAGGTGTCATCTATGCAGCGCTGAACCACATACACTAGAACAAAACACTGCCTGGTCTCGTGCCGTCTTCACCACTGTGACTGGATTTCAGCCCATTGTTGTAGGCACTACATGTCACAAGAGACTATAATCAATAATTATTTAACAATCTTAGACAATTTTGAATGCTCGGTTTATTCATTGCAAACACCCATGAAACAACCCAGTAATCTTGACATTAACATTATTCTATATCTTAGTCCCCATAAGCCTTGCCTTCATCAGTGTACTCACCATGGGTAAGGTGGAGAGAGTAGGAGTTGATGTCCTTGGTTCCTAGCTTCCTAAAAAAAACAGGTGTTTACCTGTGCTTAAATAAGGAAGTTAGCTACTCCTTTGACATCTTTTATAACTTCAGCAGCATACCACCAGTCCTTCTCAGGATTCCCCATATTTTGTGGTTGTCTCTTCTAACCATCTACTGGTTTTGGCTTCTGGCCATTTATGGAACAGGCTTAAGTGTCACTTTATAATTCTTCCTTAAAAAAAATGTCTTGTATTGCTTTCTATAATGTGACTCAATCGTCTTGCAAGGTAGTTCAACTTCTTGCAAGGAAGTTCTGTGATGCTCTCGTCACTGTATCAATCCATATCATTGAGTGGTGTCCTCTTTGTTTTGTTAACCCTGTACTTTACCAAAAGAGCCCTGGTGGATTGGTGGTTATTAATTGGGCTACAATCTGCAGTTTGAAACCATCAGTGGGTCCCCAGAGAGGACTTCCTAGTCGTGTAAAGAATTGCCAGGGACTAATCAATGACAATATTAATAGAAGATCATTTTGTCCCCAAATATGATCTATAAGAATCTCCACCACACATTTATAAGGATGTCTAAGGCAGCAGTTCTCAGCCTGGGGGTGATGACCCCTTTGAGGGTCAAATGACCCTTTCACATGAGTCACCTAAGACCCTACAGTTGAAAATCTTAGGGATTAAGACATCACTCCACTATTCATCTCCAGGCAGGTCCACCCATTGCAGATATGCCCACATAAGGGGTCACCACAACATCAGGAATTGCTATTAAAGGGTCATAGCATTAGCAAGGTTGAGTACACTGCTTTAAAGGAAGCTCAACATTGAAGAGAAATCACAAGAGCTCAGACAAAATCCTAACTCAGATTTAAAAAATCGCTCTTATATCATGACTGTGCCCAGCATTCACCCTTAGCAAGGGAATAAAGAAGGGATGGGTGCTATAGCAAAGTGGGGAGAAGAAATAAGTTAGTGTCTGGCTATCAACTAAAATAGTGTCTGGGGTTTTAAAGACTACTTTCCAGACAAGCAGCCATCGGAGTGAGATGTCAGCTAAGTCCACGATGGAAGAAGTGCACCAGCATCAGTGACACAAGGGCTATACATCCATTACTCTGAAGCCAAAAGAGGAAGAGTATCATAGATTAACTTGTGAGATTCTGGTGTGCAGAAAGCTATGGATGGCAATAGAAACCCTAGATATATTGGAGAGAACTTCAGTTATGGTATGGTAGTTAAATAATCTGCTGACAATTTGAGACTTAAGAGTGAAGGGTGGAGTCTAGTTTGTCAATCAGGTCACGTATAGCTAACCTCATTTGGAGGTGCTGAGGAGATCAATCGCTCACTGGAGGTGGGACACATGCTCACCCCCTGGGAGACACTGTGGCGGACAGGATCATGGAACCATGTTAGAGCTCTGGAGCCCAAGGAGCCACCTGGAGAGCCTTGCCAGCTCTGCACTGAGATGCTTCCACTGCCGCCCTTTCTGATGTGTAGGTGTGTAGTGTCCTCTTTCAAACCTTGAATGCCTGCTTGTTTTTGTCTATAGACAAGTCCAACTATGTAAAATAAAGCAAAGTATGTGTTATTTAACAGCATTCAAAAGCACAGTTTAGAAATAGAAATATATTGCTGTACTATCAACTTGTAAAATAAACCTGAGGGCATAGTGGTTTTGCCAAGTAAGCAGTCCAAAACCAGCATCCATTCTGCGGGAACAAGAGGTGATGTTCTGCTCTCACAAAGACGTACAGTCTCAGAGATCCATGGCGGTTTGACTTTGTAGGGCTCCTCTGACTCGTCATGATTCGAGGGGACCGAGATTGGGTTTGTTTGTTTATTGGTTGGTTGGTTGGTCAAATTATAGGGGGTGGATTTACACCATGGCTATAAAAATGCAGTCAGCAATAGAACTGATTATAAGGTAAGCCAGGGCACAGTTTTGTTGTTGTTGTTGTATGTAGGATTGTTATGTGTAGAAACTAAATGAATGACACCTAAAAACACACTCCTCCCCCTAAAATTCCTGGAAATATTCAATTAATATTAAATTTCATCTTTTTCATGTATTTTTGAAATTGACTCATGTGTATCTATCTATCTGGCTATCTGTATCTACCTCTATCTATCTATCTATCTATCTATCTATCTATCTATCTATCTATCTAGCTGCATTTACCTGTGTCTATCTCTTAACACATGAATGCAGGTATACTAATGTACAAGGAAACATTTTAACTAATTTTTGTTATAAATCATAAGTTTAATTATATCATGGATATCAAATGCAATAATAATTCCAGTACAATTAAAGAGTTTCAGAATTGTTTTGGACTTTATTTCTTTATTTGGAATACTGATATTAGAATGTCACAAGATAGTTCCATAATACAACTATTTAGAAAATTAGTAATCAGATGTATATCACATTTTAAAATTTAGTAGCGGAAATCTTTCTCAAAAATATTTATATGCTAATTTCTAAACATGTTTTCAAATCGTGATTAAAATAAAATGCCCACATATGTTGGGTTCATTGAATCAGTGGTTTAAGCAATGAGAAATATTGTTACCATTTGACAAAGCATTTAGAATATAGATCACAAAAACATTTATATCCTAGGACAATGACAATGTTAAAATAATGAAATATGCTCTTTCCTAAAATGAATAGGTTATTTCATAGGTTTCTGAAGTAAACACATTATAAATAATTTGAAATATCTATCATCCTAGTATAAGAGTGTTCTCAAGTTTTCCTTTTTCATTATATAGATGTGCTTATTAACTTGCTAGAGTTAATGGATTGAAGACCTATGCATTAAAATGGATGGGGAAGAACGAGTGGCTCTTCATTTTCCGTCAGTGACGAGGATAGATTAAAGGGAGAGAATTTTACATGAAACACTTTTATAAAAGTAACTGTGACTTTCAGTTGACATTGCAAAAGAAATACTGTTGACATGATCCAAATAATAATGTCCCTAATACAAAAACATATACTCACATTAATTTATTTAATATCTAGTGAGCACTTCTCCTCTTCAGAAGGATTGCGTATCACTTAAATGGGTTTCCTTCTCTCCCTTATACAGGTGCCTGTCTCCGTCATCTAAAGCTGCCTTCCTGCTGCCTACTGTGTGAGCGTCTATTTTTGGATCTGTTGTTTTCTTTTTACAAAGCCTTGTATTTTTTATAAGATGGCAATGAGAAGTGACCAGGACTAGAACCCAACCTTCTCTTATATTCATAAATTAAATGATCAGGTCTGTAAAAAAAAGAAAAAAAACACATTCAAACCAAAAAGCAAAATCTCATTACATTGTGTGTCTCTCAGTTTATCTACCTATCTATCTGCTTCTTTGTCTCCTTGTCCCTCTCTCTGGGTATATACACATATAAACCAGTGTATGTCTGTGTGTGGGGGATGGTGTTCCAGTTCATTTTTTATTTCTACTCATTGATTTTTACTATTCAAATAAATAGCATTTATACAAACCAGTAATTGAAGGAGCATCTTATTTCAAGTAAATCTTTAAGCCATGATAAAAATAACCTGTTCGCATAAAGTCACTCAAAGTAATGGACATACCAAAAATAAAAGTTGACATAAATTTATCTAAAGTAATCTATAATATGCACACATAATTTTGGAAAAGGAAAATCAATCAAATTCACTCTATTTACTCCATGTGCTTTCTTAGCTGAGGAAAACTTTGAAATTAATCAATATTGAATATAGTAGTGAATGTGATAAAATCATGTTATTGTGAGATAACTGCTACTCTAGATGCTCCCTGCCTCATGAACTGCCTCATTTCATACTTTAATGAATTTAAATCATACTTGATGAAAAAGAAAGGTGAATGATATCCTTAACAATCCCTTCTCTCAGAGGTTCTAAAAAGATCACTTTGTTGATCCTTAAAAAATAAAGTGAAATGGGATTTTAATGGACTTACTTTAAAAGCAAGTTACATGTTTTAGTGTAGCTTTATTATTGCATTTATGGAACTGGGAGGACGGAGAACAGTCTGCAATTTACTCTTTGTCATATAAACTCACATACAAATGCTGACAGACGCATAGTCACAAACCATTCAGCTGCAATCCAGGCACTTGTGTCAAGCACTTGTTCTGTGGAATGTCTTAAATTGAGTAGCGGCAGTGACACATAGATTATGAAATATCAGAATTCTCTAAACAATAAGATTGAGTATACTTTAAAATCCATCTAAGGTAAAATAATTTCAAATAAATGTATAAGGCACAATTCTGAGCATCCCACAGTTGTGTCTTGATTTTTTACACTGAACTAATTTATAATCTGAAGTACAGACATTTTTATATGGAATATAAAACCAATTTAAAGCTTGATGTAAAGGGATTTTTAAAACTTTGTTGATAAATTCCCTTTATCATGAAATTTTTAAGCTTTCTCATATCTTGAGTAGTTTATATCTTTGTATATCAAGAGTCAATCACAAGATACTTGACTATTTATAATTTTAATTTCCAATATAGACTATCTCAGTGAAAAATTTCCATTGCCAAATATAACTTAATACAGAAATATGAAGTAAGTGGATGTTTTCAAGTGACTGGTAAGTGATTTATAAATGTAATTAGAAATGCACCTTGTTTAAATAAGGATTCTATATAAGGATACATAGATTTTATACATATAGAAATGCATACGATGCAAATCCAATCAATAGGAAACATTTAATAAAGTTAAACATGTAAACATGAAGCCACCTAATAATAGCTATTATTAAAATTAGAACAAATTAAAAATGCACCGTCCACCTCACCAGACAAAATTTCAGAGGCTGTGAGTATAAGTTTCTAAAAAGAAACTGTGAGTGGGAAGCATCTTTGTAAAATCTCCAGAAGGAAGATCTTCTTAGAGGGGAAAGGAGGATTCATTGTGATAGTTGAGAAAACAGAGTCTGTTATTTTGAATTCCCAAAACCTGCTTCTCGAGATTTCATTTGCTTGAAATCTTTCACTAGATCTGTGGCAGAAAATATTGCCATGAAATTATCAAAGAAATACTGACTAATTAAAAGGTTTTAAAAATATTCTTTGAAAAGTCTATATATGTAAATGCTTCAATGGAAGAACCTTGGATTTAGATCATTTGCCTTCAAGTTTCTTCTCTTTAAATTATGTTACTATTGTAAAACTAATTTACACTGATAGATTGAATTAGCATCAGTGTTAGTCATCATGAATATTTTAGAACACTCTATATTATGCTTCTGTATTTCCAGTGAACAGAGCCAGGAGGGGGCTGCGTGAGCGCTGCATTTCCCAAATCATTAGCTTTGATTTATTCAGTGGCAGCATTAGACAAAGAAAATGTTAAAGCTCAAAGGGAAATAATTGCCTGTGGGACAAGCACTAGCTTTTTGTGATGAGGAATTTGTCTGATAATTCCCTTTAGTATCTTTTATTCAACAAATATTTATTGTACAGTCCCTAAGATCTACATATTGTGCTAATTCCTGAGTATTCATAGATAAAATAGAGTCCTGAACACCAGGCTGTTCAAGAGCTAGTAGTAAAGATACAATGCATACATTTGTCAGGGCGACCTCACCAATTATTAATACCACTGTTCCATGTATTTGCCCCAGTTTCTTTTAGTCTTACAACCCAAGAGACCCATTTATCCTCAAAGGTACATGAAGCACAAGCAAAACTTTCAAGAATGCTTCAATCTAGTTGACAAATATACTCATTTTTATAAATGACATTTGTCCTTCCAGAGACAAATGAGAGATAAAGATAAATAAAATGAGACGGTAAGAAATAAAATGCTGGCAATTAAAAACATAAATGATAGTCTTATGTGGAGGGAGATAAAATGAAGCACACTCAGCAACCACTGGAAGAGAGAGATCGTTCTTTTGTATGTAAAGAACAGAGAAAAAGAAAAATATGTATATCTTGGAATGCCAGTCATTAATTGCCTTTTATTACTCTTGGTCATTCATAAGTCTCTAATAAATTTTCATCAACAGCAATATATGTGCACCATAGTACCAAGACCTGAAAAGAAACATATTTTGTATCATAACAGATAAGAACTACTAGAGTAGAATTGCCTGATTTGGGAGATTAATAGACAGATCATCACTAGACTACGATGTCTAGCAGTTTCTTTTTGTTTAGTGATGAAAAGTAGAATGTGAAGAACCGATGAAAATAAAGATGTAAATAATTAGTCTTGGATATGTGTGTAAACCATTGGAAAGCTATCTGTAAAGTCTTTGGTTTAAAGCTACCATCAGTTTCATGACATAAAGAAGAGATTGTCTGTTCCTGTAATGCTAACAACCTTGTAAATGCTATGTGGAGTATCGATGAGTCATAATCCACAGATTGATGTGGGTTGGGTTGGAGTTTTTTAGTACGGTAAAGTATTTTAGCAGTGCCTGGAAAGAAGAGGAATGCTTCCGCCTTTTTTTTGTATATTTATGGGTAGACTGAAAAAGAACAACTTTTGGAATAACCTTTAAAATAAGATCTGGGTATTTGAAAATCCCTGTACACAGTTCTGGATCCTGATGAGCTGAAGCACGACTGTCATTGTTTGAAAAGATAAGCTGGGGAAGCAGTTAATAATGATCTTGAAGAAGTGGATAATTTCACAGAATTCATTTTGACAAGTTCCATGACTTCCTTTAAAACATGGCAGAATTGAGTCTAAAAGAGCTGATCTCTTTGAAATATTGATTGGAAAAAGTCTGCCTACCTTCAGGGAGATGATAGAGTCCAGAAGAGATAATTGGAATTACTCATTGCATTCTATTTCATAAACTAGTGAGCATTATTGAGAAAAATGAATTGTCTCTTGAAGTGCAAAATAAATCTAATTGGATAGCTTAAAAATTACTTTTTTTAACTTTTAACTAGAACTTTTAACTAGAAATAATGTCTCCAATGCACCAATGTTGAGTTGGAATATATTAGAAAAATATATCATCGTGAATAGGATGATGTAACGTTATGAATGTATGAAAATGCATGATATCCTTTGAAAATGTTATGCTGTCAGGTTTGAAAATAATTTAGAATCAACAAAATTGTCAAACTCTAGAAAAACTTACAAAGGAAGATAAAGAGCAAGCATATACATCAATAAATAGAGATGACTGAAAGACTAGTAGTTGCTAGCAAGGAATCCATTTGGAAGAAGCACACCAGCCTGTGTAGCCAAGAAATGTCAAAGGGATCAGGTATCAGGCATCAAAGAACTAAAATTTATATTATTGAAAATGAGAAGGAGTACAGGATGGGGACCCAAAGCCCATTTGTAGGTGACAGACTTCCGCTTACAGAGGGGTCACAGGGAGGAGAGAAAACAGTTAGGGTGCAGTGCAACAGTGACAAAGCATACAGCTTACCTCAAGCTCTTTAACGTTTCCTCCTCCCCACTATCATGATCCCAATTCATCCTTACAAATCTGGCTAGAGCAGAGAATGTAAATGGGTTCAGATAGGAACCAGAAACATAGGGAATCCAGGACAGATGATCCCTTCAGTGGTGAGAGTAGAAATTAAATGTTTTGAGAATGAATGAGAATGGATGTAAAAACATGTTTGACATACAATGGATGGATATCTGGATTGTGGTAAGAGGCATATGAGCTCCCAATAAAATGATTTAATAAAATAAAAAGAATTAGAGATGAAACAAGAGATATCACAATAGATCCAAATGAAACAAAATATAATTTTACAAAGGACTGTATTCAAGAAGATTTGTTAATCTAGAAGACATGGATGCATTTCTATAAATTTATTTTTTGTCCATATTAATGCAGATGGGCATAAAAATGTTGAATAGACTCATAGCCTAAGAATAAATAGACAGGGTCATCAAGAAACTTCCCAACCAAAAATATTACAGGACCAGATGCTTTCACAGGAGAATTCTCCCAAGAGCATATTCAAATAAGCACTGTCACCAATTCTACACAAACTATTTGAAAATATAGAAAGGAGCAGCAAACTGCCACACTCATTCTATGAAGCCAAAATAACTCAGATTCTCAAACAAGGCAAAGACAGAAAACACCAGCCCAATATTCCTCATGAATATAGATGCAAAATTTTTCAACAAAGTCCTGGCCCAAAACATTCAACAATATATCCGAAATATGATAATAATACACCATGACTGAGTGGTATTCACAAGAGGGAATGCAAGAATGGTTCACAATTTAAAACCAATTAAGGTAATACACCACATAAGCAAGGTAATGAATAACAACCACATGACATCTCAATAGATGCAGGAAAAGCATTTGACAATATCCAATATTAATTCTTAATCAAATAACTCAATAAAATAAGAATAGAAGGGAATTCCACAACATAAAAAAGACCATACATGAAAAACTAATGGCCAATGTTTTACTCAATGAGGGAAAAATGCAAACACAATCTTACAGGAAACAGGAGCCAGACAAGGATACCCTTTATCACCACTCTCATTTAACATTGTGCTGAAAGTCTTAGCCAGACCAAAAAGAAATTAGGGGAAAACAAAATGGCAAAGGAGAAATGAACTTCTCATTATTTGCAGATGATATGATTTTATATAGAGAAAACACCAAAGTGTTCACAATAAGATTGCTTTAAAAAGTAGCAGGATACAATATTAGCACAAATAACTCAATTGAACTCCTCTGTACCTGTGAGAAGATATCTAAAAAAGATATCAAGAAAACAATACCATTCAGAATGACCCCACAAAAATTGAAATACCCAGGAATACATCCAGCAAATAAACAAAATACTTTACAAAGAACACTACAGAACATTAAACAAGAGACCCAAAAGACCTATGTAAATGAAGAAATTTGTTGTGTTGATGGATAGGCAGAATCAGTATTGTGAATGTGTCAAATCTACCTAAATCAATATAAAAATGTAATGCAATCTCATTTGTCTACAGTCAAAAGATTTTCAACAAGGGACCAAGAATAATTAAATAGGAAGGCATTGCCCTCTTCAACAAATAATGTGGGAAAAACTGAATAACCATGTTTATAAAAATGAAAGAAGACCCCTACTTCATCCCATGCATGCGTGCGTGCATGCACACACACACACACACACACACACACACACACACACACACAAGAAAAGCACTTGAAAAAGAGCTTAGGCCTAAATGCAAAATCAGAAGCGATCGGGATCATCTAGAAAATTAGTAAAAACATAAAGTCTCTAACACAGGGCAAACATGACCACTATATAAACAAAGAAAGCACACACCATGGAATATAAAATAGATGAGCAGGACCTTTTAAAAATAACACACTGACACACATCAAAAGATTTCATCAAAATAGTAAAATGAGAGCCTATGGACTGGGAACAGATATGTATCAATGACATAATGAACAAAGGACTAATTGATAAAATCTACAGATTCTATAACACAAAAATAAGAAAATTAATAAATTGTCCTCTTAAATGATGAGGAAAGGACCTGCAAAAACAATTCTCAAAGGGCAATATACCAATGGCTAATAAGCATGAAGAAATGCCCTTCATTCATGAGGGATCAGGGAATGCAAATCTAAACAGTGTTGATAAATCATCTGAACCCACAACTATAGGACAATTTACAAATAAAAACAGACTAGAGAATATCAGAGGCTGGAAAACTTGTGGAGAGATTGGAACTTATACACTCCTGGTGGACTTGTAGATACATATATGCACTCTAAAAAGTGATATGGTGATTGCCAAAACAGTTGGCAAAAAAATACTATAAGGCCAGCAACTGCATCCTGAACATATATCCCAAAGAAATAAGGGAGAGATCATGAACAGAAATAGATTCTCCCATGTTCCTTGCAGCACAGTTCACAATAGCAAGATTTTGGAAACAGGCCAAATTTCCATCAGTAGAAGAATGGATAAAATAACTAGTAGACACACACAATGGAATAAGCATTCCTAAAAATCAGTGATTGAACCATGGAATATCTCATGACCAAGGAGAATCTGAAATCATTATGTTGTGTGAAGTTAATCAATCACAATAGTTTAAATATTGCATAATTCCACTTCCACAAGAATAAATACCAAGATGAAGGCAAATCCATGCTTTTAGGCCATGAAATCTTCTAGTTGGCTAGTGCCCATCATCCTCTCTATTTACATCTTGAAAGCCACTTCGATAGAAGAGACCTCACCTCAACTGGAATCAGAATTTCACGAACAGGGGAAAAGATGACCATTGAGTGGATGTCAGGCAAATAAGTGAGGAAGTCCCCCCAAACCAGCAGACATTCCTGCCAGAGTGCTATACATCAATGATATGAAAATCAAGTCACAAGAGGGAAGGGAGCATACATACCTCGGAGAAGTCAAGTCCCTCTCCATTAGCAGAAAAACTGGGATCACCCACCTCCACTGGGGAAAACATCACTAAGGCTTATGGACACCAAAGGGAGAGGATGGCTAGACCCAGGCCACGTGCCAGAGACCTTTGAAGCACACAACACACTCCAACAGCCACTGCAGAGGGATGTGATGTTGCAACCTCACCAAAAGGACTGGTTTCTTCCTCATTCACCACACTTATACCACAGCTTGAGGCCTAAACTACCTGGTGCATAGAGAAGCAGAAGACAGCTATACCAAGAGTTTTGAGCTACCAGACAGACTCCCATTTACTCACTATTTCAGTGGCTACTTGGTTTACTAAGATATGTATAACTTTGGCGACCTGGATCTGGAATACTCAATGAATATTATTATAAGTTTTGCCAGACCACCAACTCCCATTATTTGTGTAAATAGTGTCAAGTCACAAAAGGATTTAATCTGTACAAGTCAGTAACTTATCAGTATTTCCGTTTTTACTTAACCTACATTTGTTTCATCTCCTTTGTCCAACTGTATTTTAAGTACATTGCTGTTGAGTGCCATCAAGTCAATTCTGCACCATAGCGACCTTATGCAAAATAGAAAAACAATACTGCTTCGGCTGACTCCATCCTCACAACAATTCCTATGCTTGGTCCCATGGTTGCAGCCACAGTGTCAGTCTGTGTCCTTGGGCTCTTCCTCTTTTTAATGTTCCTCTGCCTTCCAAAGTACGATGTCCTTCTCCAGGTTCTGGTCGCTACTGACAACATGTCCAAAGCATCTAAGACAAATCTCACCATCCTGGCCTCTAAAGGGCACTTTGGCCTTACTTCTTTCAAGGCAGACTTATTTGTCGTTTGCCAATCTGTTATATTTTCCATATTATTCTTTAGCATGGACTAAATAAAGGGTACCATAAGCAGCAGTACCTCATGCTCCAGGGAGGCAATTGATCATATTCTCTTAACATAAAATAATAAAGATGTCTCTGAGGTGAATTAAGGACATATAGAAAACATAGATGTAGAAATGGACCTTTGGCTGGCACTTAATCCTAGCTCCAATCTATGAACAATTAGTTCTTATGACATGCTCTGCTTGGTATGCACCCTCGTGAAGAACACAGAGAAATATGGTTGCCCCAGCAATGTGTGGTGAAGAAATTAGTTGTTACACACCTATCAGACCAAATAGCATCTGCAGTCTCAAAAGAGTCTTTTTCATCAAATGACCATTTAAGTGACACTTCAATTAAGTCCACATAAAAGAAACACACCAAAGTGTGTGATACAAAGATTGGAAATAATTCTAAACAATTAATCAAACTCTGAAGGAGAGAAGGGTATCAGGATTTACATTGTGAAATTTTGCTTTGCAGAACACATCTGCAGGGTCTACATTGAGAACAAACTTCCAACCATAAGTTAGGGATGGAAATAGATGGTTCATCCAACAGAGAGTATTCTAAAGACAATTAGGGTATAGGGTAGATTAAAATGAAAATCTGATTTGAATGGCTAAAATGTAATTTTAAGTCCCTTTTGACAAAGAATGAGCTTGAAAGGTTTTTAAATATTTCCTGGGCTTTCCCCCCAAAACTGTGGCTTATCTCTGTTACATTTTGTTATTGTGGTTAGCTTTCTTGACTCTCTGCTATGTAGCTTTCTATATTTGTTGGATAAGAATGTATGAATCTATATGAAATGTTTCCAGGATGCTAGATTATAGGTTCCAGAGGATGTGGGTGGGGGATAGTAATAGTGATCTAATATCAGGGAGTATAAATCAAGGAATAAAATGTTTTGAAACTGATTTTGGTAGAGATTTTACAACACTTCTTTAAATGACCGAAGTATTGGATGGCACAAAGTCTGGATTACATCCTAATAAATTGTTCTGTTTAATAAAAGAGGAAAAAGAAGCAGTATAGAGATGATGCAATGGAAATATACTTTGAGGGGAGAAGGACATGACACATTCCCATGTAGTCTGAGCACATGACATATGTGTGCCGCCAACCCTGGAAGCACAGTTTTATTGAGAGAAGGACATGGTACGTTCTCATTGAGACAGAACCCAATGTGTATGTGACTAAGGGTAACTCCTTCACACAAGCACATCCTATTGTCTTATAGGAGTTTACTTACAAAACATCAGCTCAAAGGTAAAATTATTAAGAATTTCAAAATGAGGTCACCAGAGCCCCAAGTACAAGAACCCCATGTACCAAGCCCCGTCTGAGTGGAAAGATCTATGTGATCTCACAGAGTCACCCTCTAAAGATAATCTTTCGAGAAAATTGTTGCATTTGAACTTGACAAGGAAGATAGCAAGCTCAAGAAAATAGATTTGATTCTAAAATAAACTATGTCCCCTGTTTAGGCAGCAGAGTATGTGTGGGGGTAGAGACTCTCTCAGAAGGATCCTCAACTAAAGTTCTTAACAAAGTTGAGATAATCATTTGAGGAAAATGGAAAGCTGCTAGAACATGTGAGTTAAATAGCAGTAGATATTTTAATATTTGAACAGTGAATTCCATGAACAGGAGAGGCTAAAATGGAGTCAAAATGGTAAGTAATTATGGAAGGCATGTAAGAAGAGGTCAAAGAACTGTGAATGCTAATGAAGAGTGACTGTTATTGATGAAGCAAAAAGGGAGTTGGTTCACATAATTGGGAGTCAGCTTGTAGAGAGAGGGAGACAGTGATTGGGTACTAAATGTCTTCCTACAGGTATGGCTGGAATTAGGAACGCTTTTTTTCATAAGTCTCTGTTGGAGCTACTAAGATGTGCATAATTGTCGGAAGAATCGACACATATGCCTACAACATTGTTGATATTTTACAGTAAATTCTGTCTGGAAGCATGCAACACTTTTGAGTATAGCATTTTAAGTAAAAAAAATTGTTTTTTTAATGTTTAAAAAGTCAAAAACCAGGGAAGAGGGAAGATGGTGGCTAACTAGGAAGTTCACCACCTGGAGCTCCTAGAGATCAGTGAGTGGGGTGACTTGGGGAAGGGTGGAGCTCTCCAATTGGGTTTTGTGACTCCAGGAAAGCTCACAGGCCTCCTCTGAACCAGGAGCAGGCAGACCCATAAGCCTGTGCTCCCCACAGATGCCGGCAACAGACGCTGCCATTTCTTTGTGGTGGTGAAATCCAGGGGACCAGCTCAGCAACCATGAGCCCAGGGGCCCGCAGTATATCAGCGCCTGCACACAATCGCTCACCAGTCCTCCCCACCCTAGTGTGCCCAGGGTTCCCAGGGGATACTCCATGCAGACCTGCATCTCCCGCTACCCACTGCCAGAGACTCCTGCGTCCCCAGCGGAATGGCGGGCCAGGTCCTCCCCCACCCAGGAGGCTCATGCCCACATGCACCATAGGGGCACCACCATTGCCCAGGATAAGATCAACCTATCCCCTAAACCCACTCCCCTGCACTTGGTCAACACATTTCATCAGATCTGCAATGGCCTAGCTGCAAACAGTTCCTAAGAAAAGCTATAAGACCAGCCTCCCAAAGAGAGACCGCAGGGCCACAGAACACCAAGGAAAATGCCACCTAATTCAAATAAATCAAACAAAAAATAGTTTGCTCCTTCCACAGCATCAGGAAAAGAGAACCTAACTCCGATGCAAGAAGACCAGCTGGACTTAAAAGCTGTCATAGAAAATTCGGAGATTGATCAACAACAGAAAGAAATCTTCAAGATATTACTAACACGTGTGCAGCTCTTAAGTGACACATTAGAGAACAGAGAAGAGTTGATACAGGGATTTACCTTTGGTACGTGGCAAAGGTAAATCCAAGAACTAAGAAGTGAGCTAACAAAAACTAATAGCAAGCTCTCAGATTTCGCCCAGAGAATGGAGGAGGCAGCAAACAAGACAAGCGACCTAGAGTACTCACAAGTAGAAATTAATAAATGGGAGAAAATAATTTAACAAGTCTATGAGAGAAGCAGAAGAAAATATAAGAAGCCTGGCTGATATTATGAAAAGAAACATTAGGATTATCAGTCTGCCCCGGATGATGAGGCATCAAGAAAACCAATATCCAAAATAGTAAGGGAATGCCTACAAGAAAACTTCCCTAGTTTAATGAATGAAAACCAGATAACCATACAGGAAGCCAAAAGAACACTAGCTAGACTAAACCTCAAGAAGAAAACACCAAGATATATAGCTGTCAAACTGTCCAATTATGAGGAAAAAATGAAAATTATGAGAGCAGTTAGGGGAAAACAGGCAATCACATACAAAGGCAAACAGATAAGAATATGCTTGGACCTATCAATGGAAACTATGAAGAAGAGGAGAGAGTGGAGCAACATATTCCAAAAATTGCAGGAAAGCCATGCAAACTCAAGAATACTCTATCCAGCCAAATTGTCTATCAAAATTGATGGAGAAGAAAGAGTCTTTCCAGACAAGGAAAATATCTGAGAACATGACAAAGGAACCCAGCTACAAAAGATCCTCACCGCCCCACCGGGGGAAGAAGAGCAACAACCACCTAACACACAAACAACGAATTTACCCAGAGACTACCAAAGGGATAACAGCCCCCAAGATAACTCTGGATTAGAGATGGAAGAAAGGCAAGAATGGACCACAAACAGACATTGACACAACACATAGAAATAGAAACACACACCCAATCCAATAGTGATAAAATGACAACACAGAGTGCACAGATAGATGTAATAACGATAAATATCAATGGATTGAATTCAGGGCTGAAGAGACACAGATTAGTAGACTGGCTTAGAAAACACAGTGCCTACAGGAGACACATCTTAAGATCACAGAAAAAAATATGTTGAGAATCAAAGGCTGGAGAAAAACATACCAGCAATTCCAAAACAGCAATTCCCAAACAGCAATTCCCAAAAAGCAGGTGTAGCAATCCTAATCTCAGATAAATTTGACCTCAAAGTGCAAACCATAATAAGAGACAAAGAGGGACACTATATAATGCTTAAAGGAAGGGTAGACAATGATCCAATAAGCATTTTAAATATATATTCCCCGAATGAGAGACCTGCAGAATATGTAAACCAGACACTTCATCTGATGAAAAAAAATTACAGCCTCAACAATTATAGTGGGTTACTTGAACATACCACTCTCTGAAAAAGACAGATCACAGGGAAGGAAACTCAACAAGGAGGCGAGAGATCTGAACACTCAATTAGACAATTTGATTTCGTAGATATCTACAGAGTTTATCATCCAAATAAAAGACATTTCACATTCTATTCATCCCCCACATGGATCTTTTTTGAAGCTGGACAACATGAATCTACATAAATTTAAGCACACTGATATCATAGATACTCACTCTCAGACCACTCTGACATAAGGTTGGAAATCAACAAAAGGAAGGTGAGGAGAACTAGAGAAAACAGCTGGAGAATGAATAATTCTCTATTGCAAAAGGAATGCATACTGCCAAGATCAGAGATGAAATTAAAATATTTCTAGAAACCAATGAGAATGAAAGCAAGGTATATGAAAACTTATGGGACCCAGCAAAAGGCAGTCTTCAGAGGAAATTTTATAGCAATACAGGCACACCTAAAAAAGGAAAAGTGTTTCATAATTGACACTTTGGCACAGAATTTACAACAACTAGATCACAGCCAGCAAGATAATCCCAATAATAGCAAGAGAAAAGAAATAATAAAAATCAGGCTGAGATTCAGGAGAGGGAAAGCAAGAAAACAATAGAAAAATTAATGCTGCTGAAAGTGGGTTCTTTGAAAGAATTAATAAAATTGATAAACCATTGGCAGACTTAAACAAAGAAAGGAGAGAGAAAATTTCAACAGCAAGAATGAGGGATGAAAGAGGAGACATCACAACTGACTCCAATGAAATCTAAAGAACAATCACACAGTACTGCAAAGGTTTATATCAATGAGCTCAACAACTTGGAAGACATGGACACATTCTTGGAAAAGCAATCACTTCCTAGATTGTGCCCAATGGATGCCAAGATTCTCAAAAGACACATAACAATAGAAGAAATCGACAATGTTATCAAGGGATTACGAACAAAAATAATCATCTGGACGAGATGGCGTTACAGGAGAATTCTACCAAGCATTAAGGGAAAAACAGACACCAACCCTACAAAAGCTCTTTCAAAGCATAGAAAAAGATGGCAAACTCCCAAACTCCTTCTATGAAACTAGTATAACACTGATACCAAAACCAGGCAAAGATCACACAAGAATTGAGAACTACAGACCAATATCCCTAATGAATATCGATGCAAAAATCCTTAATAAAATACTGGCGAAAAAAAAATACTGGCGAATAAAATACAAAAAGTATATAAAACAAATAATTCACCCTGACCAAGTGGGGTTCATCCCTGGAATGCAGGGTGGTTCAACATATGAAAGACCATTAGCATCATTCACCATATTGAAAGGAAAATTATTAAAATAACATGATTATATCCATTGATGCCCAAAAAGCAATCGACAATATTGAGCACCAATTCCTGTTCAAGACACTCAAGAAGATAGAAATAGAAGGAAAATGCCTCAAGACAATACAAGCTATATATGAAAAACCAACATCCAATGTGATAGTCAATGGAGATAAGACAAACACAATCCCACATAAAAAGGGGACCAAATAAGGATGTCCCTTATCCCTACTCTTATTCAATATTGTACTGGAAGTTTTAGCTAACAGCATAAGGCAAAGAAAAGGCATAGAATATATACACCTGGGGAAGAAAGAGGTGAAATTACCATTATTTGCAGGTGGTATGATTCTATATATGGAAAACCCCAAAAGCACCACAAAGGGATTACTGGAAACAATAGAGGAGTATGGCAGAGTGGCAGGGTACAAGATCAAAAATCAGAAGTTGATTGGTCTGCTGTACACATCAGATAAGACCACAGAAGAGGAGATAAAAAAGAAGCACCCTTCACAATACCCAAGAACAAATTGAAATATCTAGGGATACACCTGACAAAAAGAACAAAAGATCTATATGAGGAAAATTATAGAACACTATTACAAGAAACTAAGAATGACTTCAAGAAATGGAAAAATAACCGTGGATATTTCAAGAAATGGAAAAATTCCAATCCATGGATCAGAAGACTCAATCTAGTAAAGATGACAGTTCTACCCAAGGCACTATATAATTTCAATGCAATACTGATACAAGTACCATCAACCTTCTTCAAAGAAATGGAAAAAATGATTACCAATTTCATATATAGAGGGAAGAAGCCCAGAATTAGTAGAGAACTCCTCAAGAAGAAGGACATCGTGGGAGGGCTTGCCTTACCTGACTTTCACATACTATATAGCCACAGTGGTCAAAACAGCATGGTATTGGCATAATGACAAATACTCAGGAAAAGAACTGAAAATCCCAAAATAAAAGCACCAGCATAGAGAAAACTGATCTTTGATAAAGGCACCAAAAGTATCAAATGGGAAACAGATGCCCTTTTCAACAAGTGGTGCTGGAAAAAATGGATATCTACCTGTAGAAAAATGAAGCAAGACCCTTACCTCACTCCATGCACTAGAATAAATTCAAGGTGGATCACAGACCTCGAAGTAAAGCCCAAAATATTAGGTTTATCAATGAGGGAATTGGGACCAACCTGAGAACACTAGCACGAGGATTACATAGTCTAACAGAATAGGGAAGGACACAAACACAGAGGAGGCTCAAATAGACAAACGGGATATACTGAACATAAAACACCTGTGCTCATCGAAAGAATTCACCAAGAGAATAATAAGAGAGCAGACAGCCTGAGAAAACATCTTTAGCAATGACAAATCAGATAAAGGTCTTATTACTAAAATATACAACACCCTGATAGCTTCCAAAAAGAGCAAAACTAACTGCCCACTGAGGAAGTGGGCAAAGGAGTTAAACAGAAGTTTCACAGAGGCAGAAATCAGAGTGGCCAATGAGAAAACATTCCTGATCATTACCCATAAGAGAAATGCAAATAAAAACAACAATGAGATACCACCTAACACCCTCAAGGATAGCCCAATTCAAAAAGTCAGAAAGTAACAAATGCTGGAGAGGCTGTGGAGAGATAGGGTCGCTTATCTCCTGCTCGTGGACCTGCAGGTATGTAAAGCCACTATGGAGAACAATTTGCAGATATCTGAAACAGAAGGAAATTGAGCTACCATATGACCTGGCAAGTCCCATGATGGACATATACCTAAAAGAGACATGCAACAATCCACGACCAGAGATCTGTGCTCCAATGTTCATCGCAGCACAGTTTACAATCGCAAGGAGTTGGAAGCAGTCCATATTCCCATCAACTGATGAATGGATTAAAAAGCTGTGGTACATACATACAATGGAGTACTATGCATCGCTGAAATGCAGTGATGAATGCATGAAACATGTCACCACATGGGAAGAACTAGAGGCAATTATGCTAAGTGAAGTTAGCCAAGCACAAAAAGACATGTACAATATGAATCCACTGAGGTAAGCATAATAATAATTTTAAAATTTGAAAGGGGCAGCGGGAAAAAGTCACTATATAGAGAAAATCCTGGGAGAAGGCCCAGGTAATATGGCAGGGGCCAGAACAAATCTAGGGCTACATATGGTAGCCAAATAGGGGGGAGAGGCGAGGGGGGGCAGATGGCGATGTGTAGAAAAGGGAAGGGGGCACTAAACCATCAAAGGGGAGGGTATTGTTCATATCTCCACAGGGAAAGAAGGACCAAACTTAAACCCGGAGACCCAGCATGTGAATGCAGCATGACAGCATGGAGTGGAGAACCAGTGAAGGGACCTGAGAACCCAACCCCAATCCCAACTATAGGGGCAGCCACCTCTCTACCAGAGGAATTTGCCTTGGAGGCCAGCACTGAAGTTGAATCTTGGGGAGTGAGATATGTCTGACCACAACACATGAAAACATGAATATGGAGGCAGAGAGAATGACGTGCATCCTGGACCACTGAGCCTTGAGGATGATATTCCCACTCAGAACAGCTAATGCACAAAGAAGACTATATGGCCAGCCCTACTATGAAATATGGCTACCCTCGATGACTCAAGGCCTATCGGGGTCAGGATGAAGAAACTTGATCAAGATTATACCCTGTTGGACACAACCACACCAGAGCAAAGCACTAAGCATGGAGTTCCAGATGGAGTGCCAAATATATGCTTTGGGGCTAGGGTATGGCACCCCATCTGATTCAACCAGGGGATACTCCTGGAAGTCAACTACACATCTTGAAAAATATACAGGTTTTTATATTGTTATTATTTTTATTATTCTTTTACATATATGTATAGTACATTGAAGGGTTTTCTTGCTGTTATTATCATGGTTTTATTTGCTTTGGTTGTTTCATTTTAGGAGGCCTTTTTTGGATATTGTTACCTCTGCAGGTCTATTTAGACAACATAGGCTAGACAGAGTCTGGAGGCAAAAACAATAGGATTGATGGTTAGGGGTAGGGGACATGGGAGAGGTGGAGAAGGGGGAAAGGAGGTGATGTTAAAGCCCGGGAAAGAAAGGGATAATAATTGATACAAAATCAGTGACAACGTGGGTGAGAGAAGTTCGATAGGGATTGATTAAGACTAATGTAACAGAGAGAAAATACTGAAACCCAAATGGAGGTTGAGCATGATAGTGGGACAAGAGGGAAGCAAATGGAAAAAGAGGAAGGAACTAGGGGATAATTGGCATTTATAGAGGTTCAAATACACCTATGTACATAAGTGCATATATGTATGTGACTATGGGGACAGAGAACAGCATACATACTTATAGGGTTAGTAGTAGGACATCAGAAGGGCATTGGACATTCACTCAAGTACTTCCTCAGTGCAAGAACACTTTGTTCTATTAAGTTGGCATTCAAGATGCTCACTTTTCTGACATGATTACTGAAGACAAAAAAAAAGGCAGTGCATAAAAGGTGCATAAAAAAAGGTGGTGAAGAAAGCTGATAGTGCCTGGCTATCAAAAGAGGTAGCATCTAGAGTCTTAAAGGATTAAAAGCAAACAAGCAACCGTCTAGCTCAGAATCAAAAAATCCACATGGAAGAAGCACGCCAGCTTGTGGAATCATGAGGTGTCAAAGGGATTAGATATCAGGCTTCAAGAACAAAAGAGCATAAATTTGTGTGCTCACTTTCCTGATATGATCGCTGAAGACAAATATGTGCATAAGCTAATGTGGTGAAGAAAGTGGATGGTACCCGGCTACCAAAAGATATAGTGTCTGGGGTCTTAAAGGCTTGAGTAAACAAGCGGTCATTCAGCTCAGAAGCAACAAAGCCCAAATGGAAGAAATACACCAGCCTGTGTGATCACGAGGTGGTGAAGGGATCCGGTGTTAGGCATCAAAAAGATAAAGTTATATCATTACTTATGAGGGTGAGTACAGATTGGGGACCCAAAGTCCTTCAATAGGAGAAGTGACATCCTCCTGCACAGGGGTTGCCAGGTGGAGATGAGCCAGTTAAGATACAGGGTAGTAGCAATGAACTATGCAACCTTCCTCTAGTTCTCAAATGCTGCCTCCCACCCACGATCATGATCACTATTCTACCACATAAATCCAGCTAGACCAGGAAATGTACAGTGAATTTGGAAACATGGGAAATTTAGGATAGAGGATCCTTCAAGACTAGTAATAGTACTGGTAATACCAGGAGAGTGGAGGAATAGAGGAATAGAAAGGGAGAACCAACTTCAGAGATCTACACGTAGCCTCCTCTCTGGGACACGAGCAACAGGGAGATGGGTATTGGGACATATTGGACAGTGTACAGTATGAAAATAAAAACAACTTGTAAATTACTAAAGTTTCATGGGGGGGGTGGATGGGAAATATAGGGAGCTGATACTGGGGGCCTGGGTGGAGGGAGGATGTTTTGAGAGTGATGATGGCAGTAGTGTGCAGATGTGGCCTGCATATAATTGATGTATGTATGGAACATGATAGGAGTTCCATGAGCCCCCGTTAAAATGATTCATTAAAAAAATAATAAAATAAAAAAAATTGTAAGTAAAAAAAAAAAAGGAGTTAAAAACCAGCAGCTCTGCAGGAGCAAGCCTGGGTTTCCTACTCCCACCAGGGCAATGATGCCACATAAGGCAAAAAAAAGGTAAAAACTCTTTAATTTAAAATCTTTTTAAAAGTTTGCTTTAAAACATTTCCTGACTATTTACATTTACCACCACATATATGTATCTTTTTTTCCCACATAAATGTATCTCTAACAATGTGGTAAAATGATAATAAATAATAGCAAGTATGGTGGTCCCCAACACCCTTTCTATGTTATTGGACTACTTGCATTCTGTTTTATGCATCATTCTTTGAATATGAGAAGGGCCTGGAATGCGCCATTAACTTGTAAAATGTGGGAAATGTGTGGAGCTGTCACTGCTGCTAAGGTTACAGAAGTCAGTAAGCCGCCTTTCTCAGGAGAGTTGCTCTCTCTGGTTCATTGTTAGGAGACAAAACCAGGTTGAGGTTGTCCACATGGCAAGGACCTTGGAGTGGCCTTCGGACAACATTTGCAGCAACAAACTGAAGCCTCAGTCCAATCGCCAAAGGGAATGGGATGCTGCTAATCTCCATGGGAACTTAGAAGTGGGTCTTCTGTAATCAAGCTCGCAGCTGAGTCTGCTGCCCCAGCCAAGACCTGAACTGCACTGGGTGCGATCCCGGGGAAAAAGATTCCACTGAGCCACAGCCTGGTTTCTGACCCACAGAAACGAGAAGATAGTGAATGGGTGTTTTTAGTATAATTTTCTTCGGGAGCTACCATGCCTACAATAATAATGTTTCCAAGCAAGCTCTTACATATACAACATCATACTCTCAGTCAAAATACTGTGGTTGTCTAATAATCATTTTTACCTCTGAATTTTTTTCACAGATATTGAAAATAAAGCTTGCTTATCTGTTTCTTTGTTCATTATAAATAAAGAATATTTCTGGGAATATTTTTCTTGTATAATCTGAGGGTCTTAAATATAATAAATGTTTGGCTCACCAAGACTACCAGATGGGACTCTCCACAGTGATGGCCCCATGGGTCAACTGGGAATGTCCAAAATAATCAGACATTTTAATTACACAGAAAAATTCTTCCCACGTTTCACCAAAATAATTTAAATCTAAAATTATATTTCAGCATAATAATATATAAAATAGATACATAGTTACTAAGAATGCCATTCTTGCTATTTTAATCAGCATACGAATAACAAGAATAAGGGCTGAGCCCTGGTGGCGTAGTGGTTGTGTGCGGGACTGCGGCCCACTGGGACGGAGGTTCAATTCCAGCAGTGGGACTGGGGCTCCTACTCCCACCACTGGAGATCAGTGATGCCCCCCCCCAAAAAAAAGAATAACAAGAATAAATTACATAAAGCTTCCTAGGATTGTGACGTGTCTCAGCTTTGTCAAGTATAAGACCAAGGAAATACAAACTTTATGCCCACAAAAAACTATGGACCAAGTTTACTTAATTTTGTTTGTTGACAAGCCTAATTTGTTTTAGAAAACTGTGTTTACTGTTTTTCGGATTGTGATAGACTCTTCCCAGTTTTTTTTATCATCAATGGTAGCTTCAGGAATGCAGGAAAGCAATGTTTATTTAATATGTCTAATTTGAAAACACAATGCCCACAATGATTAGTATTATCTCAATACTTTGCAAGGACAAAAAAAGAACATTACAGACCAATATTTCTCATGAATATGGATGACATTGCTTAACAAGATGCGCACCAAATAAATTCAACTTACATGGGCACACACAGATAATGAATGCATCAAGGGGATTAGGATTCATACCAGGAATGCAAGGGTGGCTCAACATTAACTATCCAATCTATTCACAACATATATAAACCAAAGGTAAAGAATTCTATGATCACTTCAATTAATGTAGAGAAGACATCTGGCAAAATCCAACATCCTTTCCTGACTTAACCTTTCAGTGAAATGCACAATCCACTGGGGGCTGAGCCCCGGTGGCGTAGTGGTTGTGCACAGGACTGCGGCCTACTGGGACGGAGGTTCAATTCCAGCAGTGAGGCTGGGCCTCCTACTCCCACCACCGGAGAACAGTGATGCCCAAACAAAAAAAAACAAAACAAACAAAAAAAGAAATGCACGATCCACTGGAAATTCATCAACATAATTAACAGTATATATACAAAACACTGAAAATTATTCTCACTAGAGAAAGTTTGCAAATCTTCTCTTTCAGAATGATAACAAGACACATTTGCTCATTATAACCACTCTTATTTGGTATTATCCTAGAAGTTTTATCCTGCACAATAATGCAGTAAATAACATAAAGACTACTGAAATAAAAGAAAATGTAAAACTAACCCTATTTACAGGTTATACAATACTATATATAGAAAGTCCCAAATATTCCAAATGGAAGCACTTGAATCTAATAAAAAAAAATCCAGAAGGGATAGAATGCAGGATCCTCAAAGAAAACTTAGTTGGGTTTCTCTCTAGGGCTTCTTAATTTTTCCCCTTCTAGTGATATACTATATTTTCAGAACCAACATGGCAGTAAAATCCTGTGATATAGCATAGTAAAATATTGTATTAAGTACAAATGTAAATGCGCACACAAAACAGAATAAACCTGAGATAACTGTGACCTCCTAAAAATAAAATACTTGTACTCATCAAAATAACTTAACAAAATAGCAAAGGGAGAACAAAGAGGCTATGAAATAATCTTCAACAGTTTCATATTGGCTAAGCATCTAATCTCTTAAATGTGCAGGATATTTCAATTTCACAACAAAAGACAAGTAATCCAATCAAAACATGGGAAAAGGACAAGACCTGGTGTTCTCTCAAACAGGACATTCTTTTGGCTAATACACACCTGAAAAGATACTTGTGATCTTTAGTTATCAAAGAGTTTTAAATCAAAACTACAAGGAGATGCTGTCTCCCTTCTGAAAAATTATCACTTAAAATATTTAGCAAATATGCAAAAACAGATAAAATGAAATAAAATCAAGCAACAGGAAATGTTGGTGCCATTGCAGGAATTCTTAAAAAGCACTGCTGGAGAGATTGTAAATTAGTATATCTACGACAGAAAATAGTACATCACTCAGTCAGAAAAACTTACACTGTTCCTTGTGAGCAAGCCACTCACTCCTAAGTGCATATCCCAGAAATGCAGGAGCAGTGTGAGAAGGAGGCACAGCATATCTATGTTCACTGCACTATTAGTCATAATAGCAAAATTATGGAAGCAACTAAGTGACCATCAACAGACAATGGATAAAAAAACTACAGTGCACACAATGGAATATTGCCTAACTATTTTTAAAAACATGAGTTTACAAAAGACATCATAATATGGATGAACTGGAGGACCTTATGCTTAGTGGGATAAGTCAGCCACAAAAAGACAATTGTGTTCATCTAGACAAATTTGTGTTAGTTTTACTAGAGAACAAATTCATAAACGCACATATGTTTATAAGAGAGAGTTTTATAGAAAAGGTAATTATAAATTAGAAAGCATTTCAACCATGTATTGCAATTTAGAGCACTCATTCCTATCAATCATGCCCTATTCATTTATATGATGTCAAATTTACTGATACTCATGCTTGATTTATCAACATTGCTGAAGAAATAGCCAATGTTACCATCTAATGTTGTATGTAACAAAAACCAAACATAGAACTGCCATTGAATCTTTTCTGACTCCTGCAGTGGGTATCTGAGACTGTACCTTTTCACCTGAGTTGAATGTCTCAGGTTTCTTTTATTGAAGGACTTCAAACTGCGGACCTCCCAATGAGCACTCAATGGAGAAACCTCACTGCTACCAGGACTCCTCATGACATGCAGAGCAATTTGAAAAACCATGTAAACTTTGTGAGCTCGTGGAAACAGTTCATTGTTTGTAAACATTTAAGGACCAGGCTATCTTTCTGTATCTTTAATATATTAATAGTCACAAAAATGGACAAAAGATATATTTTAGCATAAATCCATGTTATTTTTTGAATGTTGTGATTCCTCCCCAGTTATAATTTATAACATTTGAAAAATGGAAAAATCCATTGGATGCTGGCTAAATCCTTGAAAAGATTCAACAACTTCCTCCACAATTACTAAATATTGCCCATTAATACACACAGAGTCTGAGCCACACTTAAACCTTAACACATTTCAAAGTCCCCCAAGGGAGACCTTTAGCTATATAGACATTTTCAAAGATGCCAGTGTTATTGTAATTGAACTGCCTTCATAATTCATTGTCAGTGCTTCAACATTGAGTAATTCATCCGTTGCACCAGTGTCCATACTGACCATTGTTACAGATAGCCAGTGCTTATTTTCATTCTTAGCCACCGTAATGCGATCATCTTTGTTGACCTTTTATTCAAAACAGAAAAGATAGTTTGGGGGCTTCTGGGGACTCATATCCCTACTGACCTAATCTCCCATGAGGTGGTGGCACCTCATTGAGGAAAACGGAGATAAACCACTGCTCTTGGTAAATGCAGCCATGCAGGACAGAATCACACCAGATAAATGTATTTGTTTGCATCAGCTAACTCTCTGTAAGTAATGTGATTGAACTATTCTGCTTACTATCGCTATGTCTCATAAGTGAGTGCAAGTTGAATGTGCCTATTTTGGATGGGGAGCAATGTTGGAATTGGAAGTGGGTGGCTATTTTAGCAGAATCATTATTCATTCTTGAAAATGTCATCATCAAAAAGGAAATATGATGGCATGCTTAAAAAATAGTAATTTAAAAAAATCATCACTCACCCACTCACTCCCATTTAAAAAATAAAGAAAATAACTCTAAAAAAAAGAAAAAGAACTTTAACAATAAACCACCAAAACAGACCCTTCACATATGCTTCATCCAATGATAAACTACATGATTTAAATATTTAAAATACTTGAAAATATAGTTTAAGAGTGTTCCTGGGCATCTGAGTCACATGAACTTTTTTCCCCCTGGACAATAAATACCCGAACACAGGTCTCATGACGTTCCTATGATGCTGTTGGTAAGGACTATAGAGTTCGTTCTGATCCATATCATCCTCTTGCACAACATAAAGCATGCAGCTCCTGCATCAACCTCAATATTGTTCCTATATTTAATTTTGAATAAACAGAAGCACATATGCAACTTATTGTACACACACAAACACATACACTGACTGTATATCACCTAAAGAAGCAAATCATCATTAGTAGAAGCCACTAGAAGCAAAAGAGCCATTATAAATACTAAGGTCCTAGATAAAAAACACAAAATGAATATCTAATCTGTTTAATGATAAGAGAAAGGGAATTAAAATTAAGAGTGAAATACAGTGTAGAGTCAGAAGCTTATAACAAGGACTCAAGTAGAAAATATTTGGAAATGAAGATGGCAACATGTGTACAATTACGCTTGATAGAAATGATGGATGGCATGGTATAAGAGCTGTAAGAGCCCCCAGTAAAACAGCTGAAAAAATTTATGTATGCTATCACAATCCATATCCCATTACATACACATTTATTAAATAAGATCATATAGCTAACTCCGTTATATAAACATTTACATGTGAATCAACTGAGAGGGGTAAGGAAAATTCTAAATACAACTTGAAGTATTTATCCAAAGTTCTTTTTCAAAGTTCTTGAAAAAGTCCAGTACATGAAACTAGTAGTTTAATATTGCAGAGGTAATTAAACATACAAATTTAAACATGGTGAATATAAAATAAAAATGTAGCAGAAGAAATAAAAACCAGTAAATGTCTTCATGCACTGATTTAACTTCAAAAGATAAAAGAATTACAATACCAAGAAAAAGGAAAATCCCCATCAAAAGAATAATATAGTAGACTAAGAGCTAATTTATCATAGAACCAATGAAAATAAGAAATATATTCTGTATGATGTTGAAGATAATTTCAAGCAAACAATAAATGTGAAACTGTCAATCTTTCCTCAAATAGAATCCCTTAGAATATATTCAAAAGAAAAGCAAAATTACTAATTCAAAAATTATGGAAATGAATTCAATCATAATTTCATTGTGTCTCACAGTAATATTTTACAGGAATTAAAGAATCAGAAACGTTCTATAACAAAAAATAGTAATTTCATAATAGCAAAATTAATAAGTTTAATTAAGCATAAAATTCAGTAAACACCTTACAGTGTGTTTTGGAATGTGGAATATATACAGCAAAAACCTAGGAAAATAGTCATTACATACAGAGCAATTCATAAAGATCAATATCTTAGGTAATTTTTAGTTATATTGGACTGGTATTGACCACATCCCAACAGGCAATCAAATGTCCTACAGTGCCAATATGACAAATTGATGATGAAAAGCATCACTTTGATTATTAAGAATCCATTCCCACATCTACACTGATGAACAATGTTGTCAGTGGCAGGATATTATCACTAGGTTTCCCCCAAATTTTCTGATTGTCATTTAAACTTATATATGAATCAATCATGAGAAAATTGAAAATATTTCAACCTCTGCCATGTGAAATTGAACATGTATAGAACTGAGGTGAATTAATAATTGCTGGTGATTGGAATGCAACAGTTAGAAAAGAAGGAGATTCTGCAATTTTAAAATGTGGCTCTGAAAAAAAAAATATGGCCCTAAATAGTAAAAAAATAATAATGGTATTGGATATCACATAACAGATTTTTTTGATACCTTCTAACACCCTTTTAAACAAAATAAATAGTTGTCATGATGCTGTCCTCTCTAGATGGAATAGATAGAAACCACAAAGATTATATTTGTGGAAGCAACCTTGGAGAAGCTCTCCATCAGCTGTCACGGTGAGGCTAGGCCCAGACTGCAGAACTTAATTGCTAATATGCCAGTTCTACTTGAAACTGAGAGCGAGAGAGAAAACAAGAAAGAGAGAGAGAGAGAAAGAACAGTTAATAGATGAGTTTGAGAATATTCCATCAGAATTTAGAGGCCATCTGAAGAATGACTTGGATGCATTAAATATTAGGATGTGAAGACCATAAGACATATGGAATGATAGAAAGTACATCATACATGAAGGGACAAAAAGATCATAGAATAGGCAAGAAAGGAAGGAGATATAAAGAGAGAAACAATAGCTGTCAAAAGAGAAGGTAAGAAGCAACAAAATCCACATGAAAGAAGCACACCAGTTTGTGGGATCACGAGGTGTCAAAGGCATTAGATATCAGGCTTCAAGAACTAAAAAACATAACAATGTGTGCTCACTTTCCTGATATGATCGCTGAGGACACATGTGTGCATAAGCTAATGTGGTGAAGAAAGCTGATGGTGCCCAGCTACCAAAAGATATAGCATCTGGGGTCTTAAAGGCTTAAGTAAAAAAGCAGTCATTCAGCTCAGAAGCAATAAAGCCCACAGGGAAGAAGCACAGCAGCCTGTGTGATCATGAGATGGTGAAGGGATCCAATGTCAGGAAACAAAGAGCTAAAATTATATTATTATTAATGAGGTGGAGTACAGATTGGGGACCCAAAGCCCAGCAATAGGTGAATTGACATCCTCTTGCAGAGGGTTTACAAAGAGGAGATGAGCCAGTTAAGATACAGGGTAGGAGCAATGAAATATGCAACCTTCCTCTAGTTCCCAAATGCTGTCTCCCACCCACTATGATGACCCCAATTCTACCACATAAACCCAGATAGACCAGGAGATATACAATGAAGTTGAAAACATGGGAAATTTAAGATAGATGATCCATCAAGACTAGTAATAGGAGTGGTAATACCAGGAGGGTGGAGGGATGGAGGAATAGAAAGGGAGAACCAACTTCAGGGATCTACCTCCTCCCTGGGGCATGGACAACAGGGAAGTGAGTGTTGGGACACATTGTACAGTGTACAGTATGAAAATAATAACAACTTGTAAATTACTAAGAGATCAAGGGGGAGGGGAGAGGAAGGGAAATATAGGGAGTTGATACTGGGAGCCTGGATGGAGGGAGGCTGTTTTGAGAGTGATGATGGCAATTAGGGTGTAAACGTGACCTGCATACAATTGATGTATGTATGGACTGTGATGGGAGTTGTATGAGCCGCCAATAAAATGATTCATTTAAAAAACGAGATAATCTGCAAGTTGGTTCTAGAATGTTGAACAGCTAAAGTCAAATGAAGAAATGATGAATAAAATACATTGACCTACTTTTTCAATTGGACTAACTTTCAAATTGGCTAAAAAGAAAAACAGAAAATTATCATAATGAGATGTATAAAGACTTGAAATTATAAAATCTAATGTCCAGAACATGCATGTCATTCTCAAGCCAAAAAATGGTAAGAAATAGTAACGTGCTATACTGCAATATTGAAAAAATATTAAGGACAAAATAGTCAATTTCACAGGAAGCATCAAAGAAATTGGCACAATACACAGCGTCACTCTACCAACAGTATGAATAGTTACCAAGCTATTTCAAAATTTAGTATGTGATTTTAAAAAATGGCATGGAAGGAAAAATCCAAGCTTCCAGGTACTGGAAGAATACTAATTGAGATTTAACAAATAGGTGCAATGTTTGAGTTGTTCGTTGTTTATGTCTAGAAACTTGGAAGAGAGCTACCCGGTGAATTGTATTAAAGAGATCCATATCTATGTCTGTTTCAAAGGAAGGTGACTCAATACTGCAGGACTTCTCAAACAATATAATTCATTTCACATACAAGAAAAAATATAACTGAAGATCATTTAAAACAGTAACTGCAGTGTACTCACAGGGGGACCACAATTCAAGCTGGATCAGACGGTAATACAGAATGAACAATAACATTCTATGTCCAATAGATCTTCCCTGAGATCAGAGACTACTAGAAATATATTTATCTGTGATTTATAAACTCTGCAAATGCATTTTGGGAATGTGAATCAGAAGACATCATGGATAACAGTGAAGAAAATTGGAATCAGTACACTTAATCTTATTCATGAGGTTTATGTAACAGAACTTCAACATTGATGGAAAAAATCCATTAGGTTTTCATTTCATATTCCATAAATTGCATTGTATATAGACCAGAAGGCCACTGTCCAAACAAAACAAGGATGTTTTTCATGCTTTTAAATTAGGAAAGGGGTGTCTTGTAGTTGATAGTTTCATCTATTCAATATACTGAGCAAAGACATGGAGAAGCTGGATTATATGGACTATATCAGTAGAGACTCTGAAGAGAACATTGGACAAATATGTTAGATAAATATATAATGGTAGACTAAAAGGATAGCCTTATCAGAAAAATGCTGAGGTTTTTTCTGCCTGTCATAAGAGAAAGAGAAACTAGTAGTCTAATGGAAATTAATTTTGTACCCATTTATTGAATTAATAACAATATAGTGACTTAATGCTTATGGTTGGACTGTTACACACAAGGTCCGTTATTAGAAACCACCAACTCCTCTGTGCAGGAAGGATAGACTTTCTACTCCAAGTCTTAGAAACCCACAGGGTCTGTTCTAGCTGTCCTACTGGGTCACTTGTGTCAGAATCATTTTGATGCCAAGAGAGAGTAAAAATCAGGATTTACAAATTCATCCATAATAAATAATAACTATGATAGGTGAAACATTATCTGTGGTCAACTTGTTTGCATTATAAAATCTTGAATAGATGGAATTTCAGAGTCACTATGACATGGTCAAAAGTCAATAATTATTCTAGCTTCAGAGGATTATATAAATGGACTAACAATGGCAGTGAAATCTGTTAACCAGACAGACATTGATTAAAACATCAGCAATGGTGAACAAGATAACTTATATATCTATGTATTTTTGCATTCATTTTTCTTCATTCACTTACAAACATTTTTTAATCATTTGATTGGGGACTCATACATCATTTCTCACAATACATAGATACATATATTGTGTCATGCTTCTTCACATGCCTGCTGTGGTCTTCATTCTCCAAACGTCTACCTTTCCACCTGAACCCCTGACATCAATCTCCCATCCCTTCCCCTCCATCCTTGATCCCCACTCCCCCGCCAACCCTCAATACTCTATAAATTATTACTGTTTTGTCCTAACTTACTCTTGCTCCATCCCCACATGTCCTCAGTGATCGTCTCATGAGAGATCGCTTGTAGTGATACAATTTTTTCCTGCTTGATGCCTGAGGCCTCGTCTTCTTGACACCTCATGACCACTTCTTCACTGTGGGCTTGGATACTTCTCAGTGAGATGGCCGACAAACATTTATTTATCCCCTAAATAGCATATTGAAGACATATAAGCATATTATCTAATTTTCCTAGAAATCAAATAAGAGTACAAGAAAGCTGAATACTATTTTAAACTTTTCTGAAGGTATAGCTGGCAACTTCAAAATTAATTTAGCTTTCATAATTGAAAGATCCAAAGAAGAAATGGTCAAGTGCATAATACACATGCTATATATAAAGGCAATTCTAATCAGACATCAGTTATCAGAAGAGGCAAATTTTACTGAATAAAAGCACCAATTGTTAACTCAGACCTAGATGTCTCTTCACTCCGGTTGTGTCCCATGTGTCCTAATAGCTTGATGATTCCTAGAGGAGAACGCAGCTCTCTTTTGTCTCCAAAGGTATTTCCAGATGTCACTCAATCTCCAGTTCTAATAACACTACTTGTTCTAATGCTCAATATCTTTAAATCTTTATATTTATATGCAAAATTTTAAAAACAAAACAGCTCTTCTTTAGCCTTTTAAAATGAAAGGATTAAAATTCTAAGAGATAAATGATGGTCCCAACAAAGGGATTCATTTTAAAAAGAAAAGAAAAAGTAGTTCTTTTAAAAAATGAAAGGGACATACAGTCTTTGGGCCAACCACTTCTGGAGGTAACATTTGACCAGAACAGATGATATGAAAGGAAGCGGTCTCTGATCTCCTGAAGTTATTGGCCAAAAACAACACTAGATTTTATAATCTAACAACTGAAATGTCTCAACAAATGTGTACAGTGTGTGAAATAATCACTTGACTATGTCAAAAAATTTGGAGGACAGTAACCTGGCCAAGCTACTGAAAGAGATCCATATATATGCCCATACCAAGGAAAGGTGATCCAACAGCAAATGGAAATTATCAAATAAATCATTAATATAAAAAAGCAACAACATTTTGTTTGGAGGTAGTACAAAAATGGTTCTACTAATACATTAACAAAAAATTGCCAGAAATCCAATCCGAATCCAGAAAAGAAAACTGAATGAGGAACATTATTACTGGTGTCAAGTATCCTAGGGGGTACCAACCCTCCCCCAATGCATTTTCTCCAAAACAATGTATTTCTTTTTTTTTTAACAAAACAATGTTATCATATTCAAAGTACTTTTTTTGCTTGATACATTTGACAAATCCATGGTTGGAAATATTTTACAAACTCATCTGTTTGGATGGCTGATATTACTTCCCTCATTTATTTTTCATCCTCTCCATATTGTTAAATTGCTGTCTTCCCAGGTCCTTCTGGATTTGTGGGGGGAAAAATGAACTGTTATGGAGGGTGTTCAGGTGAGGAAGACACGTGGGACAAGAGAAGCATTTTATGTTTTGCCCCGAACTGGCCCATTGGGATGAGCAGTGCCTCGTCGTGGGGGCAAAACCAGTCTCCCATCTGTGATAAATCTGGCTTTTGGGGGCACACACTGCTGTGCAATTTTTTCACAACCACTAAATAGAAAGTTTGTTTAGCAGTCTGACCTGGGGGAATGAACTCTAAATGTCCTACGAGTCAACATTTTCACCATTTGGTAAGTTGATGGATGTCCAGAATGAGGTGAGTCATCAATCAACATTTTCATCTTTTTGGGGAAATGAGAAAACCACTCATATACTTGAGCTTTTCCCACAGAGCTGGACTGTTAAGTTGTATTCAGCAACACATCAGTTTCTGTGGCATTATTCCTGATCAGGAAATGAAATTCAGTCACATACTGTTTTCTTAAATCAGCCATCACAAAAAATGAAGTCCAAGCTAAACTGCTTTTAGGAAAAGAGAATCACTTTGACCAGAGAGAACCTTCCAGTCCAGATGGGTGCACTTACTCCAGGAGAGTTTCTGGATACTTGTCTTGTAGGGGGAGTGTATACTATGAGGCTCAAATCTGCCCTACCCAACATAATTTGGGTTTTAGAAGGGGAGCTCTGCATTAGTTTGTTAGTCTAGGTAGACTAGAGAAACAAATTCACAAACACTCATATGTGTATAAGAAAGAAGTTTATATACAAGAGGAATTGAACCTTGAGAAAACATCCCAGCCCAGTACATGCAAGATCATAAGTCTGATATTTGTCCATATGTCCAATACCAATCTATAAGTCCACTTCAGACTCACGAAGCCCATACAATGACACCAGGATAATCTGAGTCTGTGTATTCAGTGGCAGTAGAAGTATATCAGTGCTGACAGGGGTCTCCCAGTGGCTTCTCCAGTTTACAGGGTTCAGGGTCTATTGGCATGCTGTCAAGTGTCTTGTTAGCTGCAATGTCTCCCAGGGAATGAATTGAGAGATAGTGTCTCCAGCCTCCAAGAAGGAATTACCACATTTTCCAGAATTCTCAGAAGACCATGCCCACACAGAAGTTTTATTAGCTATCTTCATATTGACAGGCTAGACTCCCACTTACAATCTTAATCCTCAAATTAACACCAGACTAGGTGACTGCCACAGTTAGTGTGTGTATATTTTTTGTTACCAGAAGTAGAAAATACTAGAATTCTGTTTATCTGTATTTTAATGATTATACAGTTATTAGTTATAGTCATTTTTGCATAGCATTGTAATTTAGGATGAACATTCCAGAAGTCTTCATTTTTATCAAGTGAAAATCATAGGTTGGCAAAGAGGGGAAATGGGGAAATAATATAATTCAGTTGAATTTAAATTGTTGCACATAAGAGTTGTCCAGGGCTGAGACCCGGTGGCGTATGTGGTTGAGTGCGGGATTGCTGCCCATGGGCTTGGCGGTTCAAATCTATTGCCAGCTCTCAGAAGCAGCCCTGGATAGCTTCCATGACCATCAGTGGGCAGTGATGCCCTCCCCCAAACAAAAAAAAGAATTGTCTAAATTTTCTATGTTAAACAATTTTTTAAAATTTATTCAATTTGTATACTGATATAGCCCAAGAAGGTGGACTATATGAAGAACAATGCAGTTTTATTGTTGAAGGAAGATTCATTAACAACCTCAGATATACAGATGTCACAACTTGCTTAATGAAATGAAGAATTCTTAAAGTACTTACTAGTGAGAATAATTACTGCCTTAGATATGGTTTTTACCTCAACATAAGGAAAAAAAACCCTCACAGTGAGACCAATGAACAGCATCATGATACACAGAGAAAATGTTGATGTTGTCAATTATTTCAGTTTAGTTGGATTTATAATGAACTTCATTTATAGTTACAATCGAGATTTGCATTAGAAAAATCTACTACACAAGACCTATTGTGAGTGCTAAAAAGTGAGGATACCAGTTTGAATACTAAGTTATCCTTGATCGATGCCACGGTATTTTTAAATTTTCTTACATGCATTGAAAAGCTCAAAAGGGAGAACAGATACATTTGAATTACTGGGTAGATGAAGAAGATATAGCACACCATAGGCTGCTTTGTAAGAAGTATCACCACAATGTCAGTTAAAAGTAAAGATGATGATACTTTGTCTCAGACAGCTTGGACAAATTACCAGGGAGATCTAGAACCTCAAGAAGGACATCATTGATAATAAAACTGATAGCAATTCATGAAAGGGTCAGTAAAGAAAGAGAGTTACCCTAGGTGAGATGGATTTGCCCAGTCATAGCTGAGCAATCCCTCAGCTGAAGTCATTTCTGGTTAATCACATCACTAGTTGGTGGACACATGACTGTAAATATAAATGCATTATGGGTTATTTGTTACACTGTAAATTTATGATATTACATTGCTACAGGTGACTTTAGGGGAAAAGGTTTCTATAACTTAATGATTTCAGTTTTAGTTTTATATATATTCGTAAAGCAGTTGATGCCTATTCATAAGACCACATGTAATTCAAGATAGAAAGGGCTCAACAGTTTTGTAATGTCTGGCTTTTCATAAATAAATCCCAAGCCTTTCCCTCCATTGTCTTTCTCCATTGACTGAAACATCCAACCTTCAAATTAGAAGTCAAGTTTATGAAAGCTGGAATGCATGAGAAAGAATATAACATCAGGATGGGTGGAAGGCTAACAAACTTTTCTAACACTCATTCAGATCATACATTCCTCTTTACCAAGATTAAAGATGATTAGAAGCATTTTCTGATCAAGGCCAATGGTTACAACTGATAACAAAAATTAAGCCCAACTGTGAGGAAAACATAAATACAACTGGACCATAAGATAACATGAAAAATAATAAAACTTTAAGGATCAATAAAAATTGGAAAAAACAGTTAAAAATGAGTAATACATTTGCCACTAAATATTTCCTTCAAATTTAAGAAATGAAAGTATTACTTTGGTGACTAATCCAAGTCATGGTTCCTTCCAAAGCTGTACAATAAAAAAGGATAGCAGAAAAACAAATTCTTTGGAATTGTGGTTTTGGAAGAAAATAGCCAGCGTATTATGGAGTTCCTTAGAAAAAGAATAAATAAATCTCAAAACTATAGATAAATAAAAATACAGTAAGAATAATAGCTAGGTGGAATGATAGTAATGGTTTACTTTCTGAGGAGAGCACCATCAGCAAAGCGCTTACAAAAGAGAAGGATATCATGTTGGGGCAAGGGAAGTTGAATGAAGAACACTTGAGAAGAATCACCATTAAAATGCTAGACTTTCAAATAAAAAAAATGGCTTCAGTTGTTCCGTTTACCAGTCTTTTTACCTTGGAATTAAACTTATATCTCAGAGACAACATATGGGAAATGTAAACACTCAGAAGATCAATGGAGTATTAACTGTGGTTAACATATGTAAAGTTCTTAGAATTGTACCTTGATATGACAGATACAACAGGCATGCTAGTCAACATTTTAAACAGAACAATCAATAATAAAAATACCTCAGCTAAGTAAAGACCATCTAAATAATCAAGGATACAGATGTTGATTTAGAAGTAATTAACATACATGTGTATTTTAAAATTACTCTGAGTGGGTGAGTGTACTCAAGAAAAATATATCAAGAAGGCACACATATCGTTGGGACTTTGAGGCTTTATTGAAGTTTTGAGGGAGATTGCATTAAAGAAAACATTAATAAACAGTTAACTTAGACCAATGAAAATGTGGGGTAGTTCCAGCTTATAGAATTGCTATGAGTAGAATAATCAGGAAAAGAGTCGGTTAGAGTTGTATCATTTTAACATGCATATTCAAACTGTCTTCTGAGTGAATGTTCCAAGAAGATGGATCATATGAAGAAGAATCAGGATTAGAGAACAGCTCACTCACAGTGTAAACACATGATACAACCATGTTTCCTGATTTCAAAGAAATCTTGGAACCTCACTGATGAAGATCAGAGAGGAGAGTTTTCAGTCTGGTTCACATCCAAACCTAGATAAAAAGAACATATTTAAAACCAATGAACCACATCATCATAAATGTAGAAAGGTTCTTACTTCTCAAGGATTTCATTAACTTTAATCTACAATCCCTACCCCTCAAAGCAGCAGTCAAGAAATCAAGAGAAATGTTGCATTGAGCAAATGAACTCAAAACAATCTCTAAAATGTACAAAGGGAAAAAAAGTCACTTTGAGAATTAATATGTAGCTGACACAAGAGGTGTGTGTTTCCCCTCAAAAAGCCTTATATACACACGTGTAAAAGTTAGACAATGACTAAGTGAGAAAAAATAGATGAATGACCACAATAATGAGCTCGAATACAGATTGTGAGGAAAGATTGTGAGGATGGTGCAGAACATGGCAAATTGGTGTGTGTGTGTGTGTTGTGCAAAAGGTCATTTTGAGATGGAATTGTCTCAATGTCACCTAATAACAAGAGCATCACGAGTAAGTCGTAACTCACGGGACACACGATACCAACAAAAGTCTTGATAGAAGCAGATCGTCAGGTCTTTCTCAATAGAAATTTCCAATTGCTTGTTTAGCAGTCAGCAGAGGGTGTGTCACCTTTTTAAAATTTGATGAACACTGAGGATTATTCTTAAAAATAAATTTAAGTAGCCATGAGTTTATAAAATGAAAAGTCTGGAAAGGCGAGGCTAGGGAACAGAAAGAAGCAGCCTCTATCCCTTTGTACATGAACACTAGCCCAGTAAGAGCTCCCAGAGTTAGCAGGGGAGGGATAAAATACCAAGCATGTGGAGTCCTCTAGGAAGGTCCAGAAGAGGATACTCATTAGCATAAGGACACCCGGAAGGAATCATGGCTTTGATAGAGGGATGGCATCTGTGTGTGCCACAATTAAAGTATAGGATTAAGCAGACTTGACACTGTTGTGACTGATGGCCTACTGATGGTTAGTTTTTGTCTCAACTTGCAACACCTGCAAGAAGGTATGGGTAGAGTCCAATATTGCCATTAGGACACTGCCTCCTGGTGTCTCCATGGACATGTGAACTACATGTAAGACACACTGTGGAAATCTGACTTCTACGGTTCCTCTTCTCCTTTATACTTGCTTGGATCTTGTGTCTTGCTCCATGGGGTGGAACCATATGGCCTGTCAATGCTGAGAGCTGCTAGTGTCCGGCCATGACTCGAAGTAGAGCCTTGTAATAAAGAATAAAGGCCTCCGTGGAGAATGGCTCTCTCTTCTCACTTTTTCTCCTTTGTGTTTTTCATTGGATTTTTGGTCTGGACCATGTGGTCTATGGATCTCGAGAATTACCAGCATCCTGCTGGATCCATTGGACTCTGCACCCACTGAGCCTGCAAGCTGCCAGTTTCCTGCTTTATGTTCCTGCTCCATATTACTATCTATAAAAAGATAGTAATTTACATTTCTTAAGAATATGCTGAAATATTGTGTTACAATATAAATGTATTCTCTCTCTCCACAAATTAAGATGAGCACAATTTTAGAACGTTGTTTTGTGAGACATAAAGTTAACCCCTTTTATCTGTGTTTAGGGAGGAGCACAAGGCCAAATTACTTGACTCTGGAAATGCCTCAAGTAGCACCTGACTTTGCCTCATGGACTTGAGGTGGACTGGGCTGCACTTCTCCTTGATACAAAGGCATTTCTTGTTACTTTGAAGTTCTTGTTATATGAATGGCATGGTTCTGTTCCCCTTGAAAATTCAGCCTATTACACCAACCATCAGAAATAAAAGCTAAACTGAGAATAAAGATAGTCATGATGAGTCCAACTTAACCACTCCCAGTCTGTCAAATATCTGTCTCATATTGATCTTTGAGACTAATAATTAATCTTTAATTTCTATTTTCCAAAGTGTACCTACTTTCCCATCTGTTATTAGCAGAATCCCCCTGAAAGGAGAAATGTGTGAAACAAATCTCAGCATACCAAGTATTATGTTGCAGGTCTACTCTTTATCATTATAGTATTTAAGACTCTACCTTAAACTACCTGCAAGTTTCTATAAAATGATAGTAATCCAGGTTTCTTAAGAAACCCATCGATTGACTTTGATTATGACATTATTAGCAACCAAAATCACCTTCTTCTAAATGATGGTGTTTATTTTATGTCCCTATTGGAAATTATGTCAAGTTCCATTGAAAAGTATTTTAATTATGTGAAGCATAGCAAATGATAAATAACACTGTAAAGAAAGAGAACTCTAGAAAACTTATTTGTACTCATGAGTTTATTCATATATCAAGATGAAGTAGATTAAACAGAATTGAGGAACACTATGCATTAAAATCAGAAAATGTGTGTCTTGGCATTGTATTTTTTCAGAATTTTTATTCAACATGAAATTGAGCAAGCAGCCTGTACTACATGAAAAAATAGGCAATAGCAAACTTAGAGAAAGGCTCGTTAGCATGCATTGATATGCACAGAGTACAACCTTGTTCACTGAAAGTGATAAAACTTGGAGAAACTACTGATCAAGATGCACTACTACAGCCTTTCATGGGAATTACTCCTCAACAGAAAAGAAAACAGAAATCATCAAAAGTGGACCAGTAAAAATATCATGGAATTATCAATGATTTAATTTTCCTGGTTCCCAATCAAAGCCCAGGAAGGTAGCAGTAAAGAAATCAAATGATGTATTATTGCATTGGGTAAATTTACTCCAAAAAATCCTTTCTTATGTTTAAAAAGATGTCACTTTGAGGATTAAGGTAAAGTTAACCCAAACCAAGGTATTTCCAAGTACCTCATTTTTGTTTAAAATATTGACAATTAATAAAGATGACCTAAGAAAAATTGGTGCAATTGAAATGTGCTGTTAGCAATTAATATTGGATCATGGATTGGGAAGGATCATGCCAAATAATATTGGCACAGCATGGATTTCCAGAACAAACCAGTCTGTCACAGAGGAAACAGAGGCATAATACTCTTAAGGCATGATGATGGTGAGATTTTTCTCTTACAATCTTTGGACATGTGATCAGAATGGATCGATCCATGGAGAAAGACCACTTACATGTTTGGATAAGTAGAGGGGTAGGAAAAAAGAGGGGGATCTTTAATTAGATGGCTGGACAGTAGCTGAAACAATTGCCTTCAGTAGAGCAGTTGTGAGGGTGGTGCAGAATAAGGAAATGTTTCATCCCCTATAAAAGTGGTGACTATGACTATGAACACCCTGGATAACGCCTGGTAACAAAACGCATCACTGACATTTATGTGACATGTGCTTCAAAATGCAATCTATATTTTCAGTTTGCATAACTAGGTTTACAAGTTAACTTAGAGTTCATTTATTTAGAGTTCATGTCTGTAATACTCCTTGATGATTTCAAATATACTGGTATCTCTTTTTCTATTCTTTTAAATCAGACATATCCATTAGTCTAAGTTTAACAAGTTTTAGCAGAAATCATTGAAACATGAAGCTTTGATTCAATATCTAAGATAAATCTTTAAGCAATTTGCTTTAATGTTTTATAACATATTTATTCAATATATTTTAACTCTGTGGTCTAATGTGTATGTATATTTATATACACATATATGCATGCATATACATATATATTTCCAATATAGCAGTATAAAGTATAAAAATGAATATGCAACAAAATGTCTAACCCTATTACTGACCCAAATATAACTCATTATAATGAGTTATAAATTATGTTAGTTCTTCATAAGCATAAAATCTATGGCTAAAACATTAGCAACCAATTTACATTCTAAAATTTGCAAAACAAAATTGTTTATCTGACATATGGTAGCATTCTGGAAGGCCTAATAATATCTTTAAATTTTTAGCATTTTCATCCTTATGTAATCGGGATTTAAAAAATTTACTCATTCTAGAATCATATTATTTTCCAGTTATGAAACATTTTATTGATGTAATATATATGGTACACTCCATTCTAGACATTAAGAAGACACCAGTAAGAGCAACAAAATCACTATAAATAAGATTTTCTATTTCTTGCCTCACCTTTATCTGTTGCTTTCAAACTGTGACTTGGCAGCTAGCAGCTGAATGAACAGCCCAATTGTCGCAGACATGTGCTTATGTTAATTTCATGATTGAGATGTAGAGGTGCAGTCTAGCCTGTTAATCTGGAGATAGTCATTGAGTAGTCAATGAGACCTCTGTGTGGGCATGGCTTTATCTTGAGACTTCTGGGAAAGCTCACGATATTTCCCTCGTTGAGATGAGAAACTATCTCCCTAGTTGTTGGGAGTTAGTCTCAGAGACGATGAATCACGGATAAGGTAAGATGGCCGTGTCTGGGGAGTCAGATGAGAAGCTACACGGCTTTGCCCTGATTGAGGCTGACCTCTGAAGCTGGAGAAGCCACATGGAGACCCCTGTCAGTGATGAGTTGCTTTGACCACCACTGGATGCTGTTGATCATCCCTTAGCCCTGGAAATGAGCCATGAGGGGAACCCTGCTGGCACAGGGACTCTCCACCCAATGGCCTGTGACTTCATGAGTTGGGAGGAGACTTCTTAGACTGATATGAGGCAGATGGAATAATATCAGACTTATGACTCTGAACTGGGCTGGGCTGGGATGCTTTCTCAATGTCCCATTCCTATTGTATATAAACCTTTTCCTTATATCCATATGCATGTCTATGAATTTGTTCCTCTAGTCTACCTGGACTAACACACCAATATAGCACTAGGATTCTATTCTAATCCATATATCATACTAAATGATAGCTCCATTTGCATGAAAGAAGGTCAGAAAAGTAATTTAATCCAAATAACTGGTGTAGTAGCTTTAGATTATGGATTTACTGGGAATGATGAGAATTGAAACAACATGCCTGGCTGCAGTAACTTTGAACTTTACTACGAGCTTCTAAAACTTTCCAGAGAACAGTCTACTAATGGAACTGAAATCATCTCGTAGTAGAGAACCCATGAGCACGCTTCCCAAAACTAATGTGAAATTAAAGTGACTTCTATGACTGTCTTCCTTTGTTCACAATTTTTCTTCTTGCTACAGGAGAATATCCATGTGATTCAAATTGCGCCTTTTTGACATATAGAGGACTTGGCCTTTGAGAAGAGACTTTAAGAGAGCCTGAGCAAGAAGGGCAGAGGAGGAGGAGAGGGATGGAGGGAAGGAGGGAAGAGGAAAGGAAATTGAAGGAATGGAAAGAGAACTTTAGAGAAAGCTAGGAGGGAAGAGGAAAAGGGGGAGTGAGGAAGAGAGAAGGACATGGTAGAGTGGAGGGGGCAGGGGAAGGAGAGAGAGAGAGAAGAGAGAAGAGAGAGAGAGAGAGAGAGAGAGAGAGAACTTATTGGGAAGAGAACCAATAGAATCATTCATATAATATACTTTCTCATTTAAAGGAAAAGTGTGCACCCTATGTTAATGCTACCAGAATTGACAATATTTTATCCAGCCTTCTTTATCCAGCCTTCTTTGTGGGAACAAGAGAAGCTCTGCTTTGCTCTGCTTTATGTTAAAGACTCAGACTTCTGAATTACTCTACGTGTTTAAGCTTAATTTTAGGGGAAACCTTCCCCCTTTAAGGGCAGTTCTTTGCTGGGACTTTGCCCTCAGGCCTTTCTTCTGATGGTCTTATTAACTGGGGTGCTGACTGGGAGGTGAACTGATGAGCCATTATAAGGAGAATAGTGGCCCTGGAAAGACATCCAGATCCACAGAAGACTTTGCATAAAAAGACATAAATATAGATCTTGTGATATGCTGTCAGAATTGTTCTTGCCAGTAAATAGCAAGGGCATCAATACAGGTGAAGTTCACTGTTTGTCAGTTTTCAGAGTAACAGTTTCCCATTCAGAAATAGGTAAGTGGTGAAATAATGGCTTTGACAATTGTTATATTTACATGAAGATGAACCAAAACTGGATCCATAGCCAGTCCATGGATTGTGACTGCTGGCAAATAGAAATACCTTCCAGAATATTTTCAAATGCTGGCATCTGTCAGAAGCAGATCACAGAGCTTTACTTCTGCAATGCCATTAGGTAGATTGGAACAGCAAACCTTTCTACTGAACTCTCTGCTAATGTTTGATTCATAATCAGACACACAGTACTTGCACCACTCAAAGACCAAGAGTGGTGAACAACTGCACTCATGAAGTAGATCCTTTTCCTAGGTTGTGCTTCGTGATTTAGCCTCCATTAGAAGAGCAAATTAACACTATGTCTATGTTTTACTCTTAACACAATAGGGATATTAAAATATTAATCAGCTCTAAAAATTGTGATAGGATACTTTTTAAATATTAACATATTTTAGAATGTTGTTCCTTATCTTCAATCTTTCTATAAGACTAGGCTAATTTTTAATATTTTATAATTCCATTAATCACTGGATTGTTTTTTTTTTGTTACACCCAGGGATTTTTTTGTGTGTGTAATTCAAATACTAGTAGCTATGACAAGCCTAAGCAATTTGGCCAAAATAAAGTAAAAATTAATATTGTTCTCTGTGAACAGAGTACAGGTAGGAATACTGAAATAGAAATAATATGGCATTTGCATTCACGTTGTGTATTCCTTTTAAAAGGAAGTGGATTTTAGCAGAGGTCTAACAAATTTTTCAAGGTGAAATCTTCACAACTCATTCTCACATCAGTACTTGGCTAAAAGGAAATTCTTATTTTATAATAAGTTGTAACGCTTCTTTTATGTATAGAGTCAATGCTTTGGCATTTTCTTAAATGCTAACTTTATAGCAGATTGAAGGTTCTTCCTCCTCAAATTCCTCCTTTCCTTCCTTCCTTTCTGGTTTACACTTGGTTCATAGAAACATACATATAAGTAGAACCTAAAATGAAAGCTATAGGTTCAAAACTGTGATGATTCTTTTGATACCTGTAAATATCACTGATAAGCTAAATTCTGTCCTGTATATTTGATTTACTTTGGATCCAACTTCCATTAAGTGAGAGTAACCTCCATGATCAGAACTCTGTTTAATTTCTCTTACACTTGCATTAAAAGGAATAAAATTGGAAAATGGAGTCTTTAAATTATACTTATTCTACCAGCAGTGTGAAAGAGTACATCATTATATTAAAGATGCAGATCATAATTAATAAACTTAATTATCATATACACAAGAGAGCTACGCTACTGAGAATTTCTCTTGTCAAAGTCAAATTCATAAATTACTTCAAATTTCTCTGCATATACTACATTATTATTGCTGATTTTCTAAGAGCTGCTGTAATTTAGTCATTACTTTTTTTCCTCTTTGTATATTAGAACACTGGTTCTCAAAATAGCTGTGCAATGTGTTCTCTTTCTGTTCTAACAGGCAAAACAGAAGCTATACTGATTTTGACCATTCACCGATTCTAAAAATTTTGCATCTATAGAGTAAAATAAAAACAGTAAAACTATTTTTTTTAGTAGTTGAAGGTCAAGGATTGTTAACTAAAACATCTGATAGTAATGCTGTCCACATCTCTCATGGGAAAGAGTGAATGCAGATAAAGGAAGATCATGTCCTTGTGACTAAAAAAAAAAAACCAAACCCTAATGAGTATAGTTCGTTTAGTCTATGATGGTTTTACTTGATCTTAGAAAATAACCAACCATATGTTGCAAAATTGATGTAAAATTGATTTTATAGGAGTGATGATGGAAATTTGAAATGGAGTAATGTGTTTTCTTTTAACTAAAGGTCAATTAAATTGTCATATAAGAAGATTAGTAAAAATCAGCAAATATATTGTCATTCAAATAATAAATTATTCCAACAGAAAACACTTAATTATTAAATAGTTTGGGCTATATAAAGCGAAGAAATTTTTATGTACTATGCCAGTGTTTCCTTAAATGATATTTCTACATATGAACTGAACCAACAATAATTTAGCAAATTCTTGGTAATCAAACAAAAATATTCTAGTTGTTTTTAACAAGGAACTGATATTGATATAAATTCTTCCACAATAAGATTGCTCTTTGTTACTTATATTATGATTTTTGAAAATACATTTTAGAAGTTTTAAGTTGATAAAATATTATGCAGAAAGTAAAGAGGATTCTTATGTACAACCTCTTCACCCAGTACATGTCCTGTTTCTCCTGTAATTAATATCTTATAGAGTAATATATAGATTTTTACAATTAATTAACAAATATTTATGCATTTTATTAACTAAAATTAAAGGATATATTTGTATTTACTCTGTGTTATATAATCCTATTAGTTTTGGAAAATGCATGCTGAAATTATGATACCATACAGAATATTTCAGCTGTCCTAAGTGTGCTCTGTGGTCCACCTATTTGCTCATCTCTTGGGAACCATGGATCATGTTTGTTGTGTCTAGTTTGCCTAACCCAGAACGGCATATAGTTGGAATCATACAGAATGTTGCTTCTTGAGACTGGTTTCTTTCACTTAGCTTTTGGATTAATGGTCCTTCCAGATCTTTCTGTAGCTTGACAGATCATTTACTTCTATTGTTAAATGACATTTAATTATGTGTGGGTTTACAACTGTTTTTTGTACCATTTAAATTTAGGGTACTAGGTGGTGAGTGGGTTGGAAAGAGAGTTTTGTCTCTTACCTCTCTGGAAGGAAATCTTATCTCAGCTGCTCTAGTCTTGTCTAGTGAATTCCTGAATTCCATAGTGGGACCTATAGATCCCCCACTAGTGTCTCTGCTCTTGCTGTTTAATCTTTTCTTTTAATTTTCAAATGTAATCACATCATAGTTGTAAAACATATCCTATCCAAACATCCTCAATACAATAACAAAAAGAAATCTCTTACCAGATGGGAATGCATCCACAGGCATAGGGTTGGGATTTCAATATCCAGATTTTGGAAGAGACACAATTCAATCGACAATAATTGCATAATTCAAGTTTTGGCAATTACTAATAATGCTATTTAAAGATTATAAGGCCAGTATTTTAATGTGGACATTTTTAACTCAGAGTACATAAAAGGATTTTCAAATTGCCAATTTTGCATTTTAATCTTCCCCTGTGGTTTTGCATTTCAGTAGCATTCAGGACTATCATTTTTCAGGGAACTGTCATTTTTTTCTCAACTATGTGGAAGCACTGAGTCTGGCCTCACAGTAATATGGTCAAGCTTGGCCTTCCCTGGTATTCTCTCCAGTAAAAAAGTGTCAACTCACTCACTGCCACTGAGGCAATGCTGACTCTTACTGACCCCCACTGGGTTCCTGAGCCTAGAACTATTCACTGGAGTGGAAAGCACTGTCATTTTTCCATGGAAAAGTGGGTGATTTCAAAATGTAGGTCATGCAGATAGCAACCAAGCCCTTAATCACTAGGTCACTAGGGCTCTTATTCTGAGACAATCCAACTTACAGAGTGGCACAATAGTTATGCACTAGGCGGCCATCAGAAAACAGTGCTTCTCACCCAGGCGACACTCCATGAGACAAAAGTCACTGAAGTCTACAGTCTACTTAGGTAAAGATGATATCCTAGAAACCCCTATGGGGGAAGTTCTCTTTTGCCCTATAGGGTATCTAAAAATAGGTCTGCATACATCAACAATCAGAAAATCACTGAAAACGTTGTTTAACGAGGCTTGGCAGGGGGGAAGGAGGGATGTGCTGTTGTTGTCAGATAACACCTAGTCTTTTTCAATTTTATTTTTAGCTAAACTATGTACAATGGAATTTGGAGAAGTCTATCTGGAGAAAGAAGCCTATGGAGAAGTACATTATATTTGATAAAGTAAAAGGGGATAAACAGGTTTATTGTGTCCACCTGGATAACCAGAACATATGGGGTTAATAAAGTCATAGTTTGATTGAAGGGCGAAGAAATAAATGACTTGCAAGCACCACCACCCCACTCTCTCTTGCTCTCGGATGATTGCAAAGCAACATAACATGGATGCCTTAGCTAGTTCTCTGCCTTAATCCTTGAGCTACACTACCTGTGAAACTGCCAACCCATGGATCATGTTGCTAGAGCTTGAGGTTCCTTCAAAACCTGCTTCATCATCACTTGAGCTTGAGGCTGTCAGACCTAGTCATCTTGCTGACTCTTGGTGATCCACCCTATAGTTTGCTGCCTGTGGTGGGACTGCCTGCTTTGCCGTAATGAAGACTCAGCTGACTGCTTCCTTGATCTTGGACCCAGCAGCCCTTGTGAGTTGAAGGACTTCCAGTACATTAACTGTTCCATGGTAGTGAGTTGAATTGAACCCTCGTACTGCTGTGTGGACTAATTAGCTGTTATAGTAGTCTTTAATTCTGTATATATCTAGATCTAGTTCATCTAGATATAGATATTGATATAAAGATGTAGATATGTCCTGATTTGTTTCTTTGGAGAACTCTAACACAAAGGGTAATAAGATATGCTATTTTATTCCCCTGCTTTTAGGTTCCCTTACCAGATGAACTGACAACGTGGCAACAAATATGAACTTACATATAACAATAGTGAAGATGACATAGAATGGGGCAGTGTTTTGTCCTATTATATATAGGATCATTATAAGTCAGAATCAACTTAATGGTACTTAACAGCAATAATATATTTATATTATGTTGGTATCATTTAAATGTTTATTGCTATTGCCACTGACTCCATATGTGGCTGTCATGTGCTTATGTTAATTTTATGATTGAAATGTAGGGGTGGAGACTAGTCTTTTAATCTGGAGATAGCCATTGAGTAGCCAATGAGGTCTCTGTGTGACCATGGCTTTCTCCTGAGTCTTCTGGGAAATCTCGCGATATTTCCCTCGTGAAGATGAGAAGATATCTTCCCCAGTGGTTGGGAGTTAGTCTCAGAGACGAGGAATCACGGAAAAGACAAGCTGGCCGCGATCAAGAAGCTGGAGGAGCCGACGGAGAGAACACATGGCTTTGCCCTGATGGAGCCAGACCTCTGAAGCTGGGGCAGCCACATGGAGACCTCTGTCAGTGATGAGTTGCTTTTGCTGTTGATGGACCCTGAACCCTGGAAGTGAGGAGCCATGTGAAGACCCCTGCCAGCGCCGGGATTCTGCACCCCCTGTCCTGTGACTTCGTGCGTCGGAAGCAGATATTATAGACTGATTTCGGGCATATGGGTTAATATCGGACTTATGACATTGAACTGGACTGGGCTTAATGTCCTGTTCCTCTTGGATATAAACTGTTTCCTTATATCTATGTGCGTGTCTATGAAATGTGTTCCTCTAGCCTACCCGGACTAACACACCATCTTTACTAATTGTGTTGTTATATGGCAAAGGAAGATGGCTCAATAGAGATTCCTAGGCCACAATATTAAAAAAAAAAAAAGCCGAAAACCCCTGTAAATAAGCAATACTTGTAAAGCAACAAAAATGCAAATTCTCAATGTATCTTCCATGGGACGATATTGGATTATCAAACTGTCAATCATCACTTTTATTGAATTTTATTTTCAGATGACTTACTTTTAAATATTACCATATTACCTGAGATATACAATATTCTATAATCTCAAATTAATTTTAAATAGCAAATGGACAAAAATAAAATGTATGACTATAGTTATGTATATCTAAGAAACAGTTTTATGCAGCAAAGGGGAGAAACAAATGTCCCATGTCATGTAGATACTTAGGCAACAGAAGAAGATTGTAAAATGCAATACCTGTTATGAAAATTATAACCCACTAGAATTTTTCATAATGAAGTACTGAAATGTCACTGGGTATTATAATGTAAGGATACATCTGTCTCCAAAGAAAGACAATCAAAATGCTTCCTGAAAATAAAGATGTGAGACTTCATTTCATGTGCTTTGAGACATTTTACCAGAAAAGACCAGTCTCAGAACCTCTTGCTTGGTAAAGAAGACTCAGACTGAGTGGATTGTCACTGTGGCTACAAAACTGGCCTCAAGCCTAACAACCATGAGGCTTAGGCTGTATCCCTCTGTGGTTATTAAGTCATAACTGAATCAGTGAGACTTAACAAAAGAGCTAATATACAAATACCTTAGACTTTGGTTTGGTAAAGAGAATTTTGACTTTTTCAGATTTAAGTATACCCTCTCTTTAAGTATACAAGAAATTTGCAACTATTCTTAGCAAGAATTTAAGTGTACATGTATTTATCAAAATTGGTTAAATGACCATTCATGAAGATATCTTGGTTTTTCGTTTGGGTTATTAATCACATCACAATGTGACTGGGAGGTTAAATGTAATAATTTGGGGAGGTTAATTCTCAATGAAACCACAATACTGGGAATTATTATCCCAATCTATCTATGAAATCACTCACAACATGCCAATTCTGCACAATGACATGAGATAATGGACAATATTTAAATAAATGTACTAAGAGATCTAGAATGGGAGTGCTCTTTTCTGTAGTGCTGTGAAATTAGCATCCAACTCGGAAGAATTCACTATTCGTCACCTCCCCCGTGGTTGTCATCACTACACTATAAATCACAGAGCAAGAATAAATGAAGTTGTTTACTTCCTGTCATTCATATTTCATAGCTTTCTCTCTACTGTAGATGTATTTCACTTTTAGGAAAGATTAGTGCCAAAAGGGTTTACAGCCTTCATTTGGAAACACTTAGACAGCTTTAGAAGATCTGACTGAAGAGTACTCGTGTGTGTGTGTGTGTGTGTGTGTGTGTGTGGTGAAATTTGGAGGCACCCCAACAATCGTTTGAAAAATTATTGTATACTATATATCCACATAGTTCTGTATGTCTCAAGATTATCATCATGGTGGTATGCCTCAGAAAAAAAATAAACATAAATAACGACAAAGTAAACAATGTTAAGGAAGTAATCAACATGTTGGCCTGCTCCAAAGGGGATCTATAGAGGGCATTTGTAAATTCTCTCTCTCCTTTCCCTTTTAAATTTCACCCACCACTTCACCCTTTCTACAAAACTCACACTGGTAGTGAGCCAATTCCAACTCTGGTGACCCCACAGAACAAGTTCAGGTTGCCCTCATGGGTTGGGATCCAATAAATCTTTGTGGGAGTAGAAAGTCCCCTTTTTCTTATGCTGGTGGTTTCAAACTGCTGACCCTATGGTCAATAACTTAATGCATTACCAAATAAGGCACCCCAGACCAATGTTCCCTAATTATGGATGAGTGTTTGATGAGCAAATCTATGTACGTACTCACGAGGGAGTAATAGAGGCTGATACATGAGAATGTATTGTGATGTTGCTCAAGAAGTTGTTCTGAAATAGCAGCTGTTATGTTCATATGGGAGTCATCAGCAGGCAGAAATTTTAGGTGCTATTAACTAAAAGGTTGGTGTCTCAAACTGTTCAATAGTCACCTTGAGGAAAGGCCTAGATATCTACTTTTTTTCCTCTAACCATTTTAGGGGGGACTAATGCAGACATCACACCATTCCATAGTTCAATCATACCAGAGTGGTGTTCAATTGCTACCACAATAAGCTTCTTCCTTGATAGAAGCCCTTCCTCACCCTGAAATTCTCCTGTGGTAGCTCCTTGGAACCTCTATTCTAGTTATTGTCACCATAGATTCATCTAGTGTGGGTTGCACAGACCAAAAATATATAACACAGAGTCAAAAATACTATTAATCATGACAGAAAAGAAGAGAGATAAATCCCAATATGAAATATATATATACAAATAAATAAATATGTATATATTCCAACAAAAAATATTGAAAGCAAGCTCATCTCTAAGGTGTCAGAAGAAAGATCAAGTGCAAACTCAACTAATCAAATCAGAGTTATCATTTGAAGGATTATAGTCACTGAAAACTCCATGGAATGTGGTTCTACTGTGAAGTGCATGGAGTTCTCACCAGTCAGATTTAGCCCAACTGGATTGTTTTGGCTTCACTCACTCACTGCCATATAGGCAATGCTGACTCATAGCGGCCCTGAGCGTGTTTCTGAGATTGTCACTGTTTATGGAAATAGAAAGTCCAGTCTTCTTTTCAATGAGCTGCTCATGCAGTTACCAACTGCCGACCAGGCAGAGGCCAGCCCAACACATAACATCTCCAGCACAGGAAATCGACTCCTAGCTGAACTTCCCTATGTTGGGCACAAGAAATCTGTATAGTTATCTGGTTCAAAGTCTCATGCAATTGGACATTTAGATTTCCTGTAATCAATTGGAACTCAAAAGAAACAGGGTGAGGACTTAACTCATTATTCTGATGTGAGACCATGACCCACACAAATGTGAGGGGCTAATGTGTAACTCAGCTCACTGGGAAGGAAATAGCTGCACGATCCATCATTAACCTAAGTGAACCGTTGCTTTATTGCATAAGCCCTCTAAATGAATAGGTCACAGCCCCTTTAAAAGCTCAGAGATTTGTTAATCTTCCAAAGACTTGAAGTCTATTAGATTGGATGGGCTGAACATGTACAAAATTGAACGCACTTGGGATAGCAAGCATGCTTTGGTGTCTCTATCAATATTTTACAGAATCTTCTTTGAAGTTTATTTAAAGAGAGCACACCGAAGGTTAAAAAAAATCCTACATAAATGTGCATCTATGTCAAGCTGAAAGGGAATGAAGAGGACAGAGACACACTCGACAAAAGGAAATGTTTCCACCCTAAGCGGACTTTCATAATGCAATTCGCTCCATTAGATAGAATGGAAATTCCGGACTCTGTTCAAATTAACACATTGCAGTTAGAAGCAGCAGCTATTCAAGAAGAATTAGCAATGCTCTTCTGAAGAGAGTGACTAAATTAAACCTAGGAGGGTTTTATGAGGTAGCCATTTAATGGATACTTTAAGAGCTGTGGACTTTGCATAGACACCAGTCCAGGTGCTAAGATGTATCCTCCTCTGTGCTCAGCAGATAAGGAAGCTGAATCTCAGAGCCAATTAAGACAAACCTTTAAAGGTCTTCATCCCTCTTTTAGCAGTGTCCTGGGAGTTTTCTTTTAATTATAGACACCATGGGGAATTGGGTCCATTATCACAGTGTGATAGTATTGGCTATTTAGTTGAAAAGATAACTAGTACTTATGCAACCGATTGTGCAGTAAACTTTAAAACTACCTCTTTTTTGTGTCATTCCAGACTAAGATTACAACCATGCTTCTGTTGCTGTGGTTGTTGTTTTGGATTTCTCTAATCATGGTAATAAGTGAACCTTATTCCTTGTACTGCATACCTACACAAAGGTCATGTCAACTTGATGACTATTACACATATCGGCCAAGTGATATGATTTTATAATGTTTATTCAAAAATACTTTTACCCCATTTTTTCCCTAATGACAACTATTTTTAAAATATCATCTTCCAAATCATCCAAACTACTTTTCTATGTATATGCACTTTACAAGTGAATTTATATGTCCATATTCAATCTTTAATTAATTTATGTATTCATTGAACTAAAATTTACTTATGGAGGGCTCCAATGTGCCTCATGAGGCTAGAGTTTTCTTATGGAAGCTACAATTTCACAATGCTTTCCAAGCAGGTACAACAGATAACAACAGATAAAAGTGGAAAAATGTAAAATGTAAAGGCAGTGGCTGGAGGTGGGAGGTACTATTTTCAAGCCTATGATCAGAGAAAATCATAACCCTGACATGTTGTTTAATCCAAGATGTAAAGGAAGTAAAGAGAAGGTTGGTTTGAACCAAAGGCCTTGTGGTAGGCATACTGTCTGAATGAGAAGCATCCTGTGAAGGAAAGGGAGCACATTGGATACAAAGTTACTTTAAGCCACAGAAAGTGCTTTTCCAGGGACACTGGAGAATTTAAACTGGGTGAATGACAAGAAATTAAATGTTCACATATGCACATATAAATATTGCTGTTGAGCAGAGAACAAAATGAGGTAGAAACATGTTGGGTTTTTTTGTACTTTGATAAAATCTAGGTATAATCTGAGACAATGGTGGCTTTGATAAAGGGAATCATGATGAAAGAGGATAAAAGTTACTGGATTAAAAATACATTTACACTCAATATTGAATTCAGTTAGGGGAGTGATAAACCAAGTCCTCAGAAATGATGCTAAAAGCTTTGGAATGAGAGAATCACCACGTCTTTTACTGAATTGAAGACCTCCGTAAAAATATACTGAGATTGGGATTAGGGGAGATACCAAGAGTTTAATTTTTTAGAGACCATCTTTGAGAGAACTATTTCCTCTTCCAGTGGGAGTGCTGATGATATATTTATGGATTGGTGTTGATTCATAGGTAAAGATACAGATTTAGAAATGCACAGAGAGAGGGAATTTAGGGGACAGGACTAGAACATTACTTTTCACTAAAATGTTGAAAATAAATTAGCAATAGAGACTGAGCAGAATTAGACAAGTGTGGCAGTCATATGCTTATGTTAATTTTATGATTGAAATGTAGGGGTGGAGTCTAGCTTGTTAATCTGGAGATAGCCATTGAGTAGCCAATGAGGCCTCTGTGTGGCCATGGCTTTCTCCTGAGACTTCTGGGAAATCTCACAATATTTCCCTCGTGAAGATGAGACGTTATCTTCCCTAGTTGTTGGGAGTTAGTCTGAGAGATGATGAATCACGGAGAAGACAAGATGGCCGTGTCTGAGGAACCGGAGAAGAAGCCACACGGCTTTGCCCTGATGGAGCCAGACCTCAGAATCTGGAGAGGCCACATGGGGACCCCAGCCAGTGATGAGTTGCTTCTGCCACCACTGGATGCTGTTGATGAACCCTGAGCCCTGGATGTGGGGAACCATGGGGAGACCCCTGCCAGCACCGTGATTCTGCATCCACTGACCTGTGACTTTGTGAGTCGGAAGGAGACATTATAGACTGGTATTGGGCATATGGACTAATATCGGACTTATGACTTTGAACTGGACTGGGTTGGGATGCTTTCTTAGTGTTCCATTTCTTTTTGAATATAAACCCTTCCCTTATATCTATATGTGTGTCTATGAAATTTGTTCCTTTAGTCTACCTGGATCAACACAACAAGGAATTGTGGAAATACTGAAAATATATGGAGATAGGAATTCTGGTGTTGGTATTGTTGAACTTTGATTTTAATGGATACTATTTGATGATAAAAGAGCTCTCTAAAAGAAATTCCACATTTTATAATTTAACTAACATTTTATGTAATGAGTCTTTCCTTTTTGGATGTATTTGTGTGTTTTGAACATAATTGTATCACATACTCACACACAAATGTGATGATAAAATAATCCCTTTCTGAGCAATGTATTAATTACCATTCAGATCAGTCCAAATGACACACCTTTTCACCTATAATCTAGTGCTGTACACATCAGCACTGCTTTTTTAAAATGGTGTGAGAAAAAACTCAGCCCACAGAAGCCTAATGTAGAACAGCCCCCTAAGGTCTTCTAAACTTTGAAATGTCATAGACTTAGCAGCTATCCAGGTCTTTGGACTGGGGAGTCTTTGATGGTGCTAGCACCTCCAACTTTTAATGTGAAGATTAGTGCTTAACCACTGTGCCTTCAGGACTGCTTTAATATACATCATAGGCATATGCAAATTACTTCTCAATTTTGAGTATGTACTATTGCAATTGGAATGTGTTAGAATATAAATTTGATTTGAATATGGCTGACACAATTTTATACTATGCATGTTTAGCACTCATAGGCACTTGATATATACAATCAAACAGGATAAAAACCCCATACTAACTATAACACTAACTATAATCTTTTTGTCTATTGTTAGACTCTAGGGTGATGACCTTTTTCGCCCAGTATCCAGTTAAGCCAAAATTCTGTACAATGAATCAGTCTGTCATCAATCACTGTGAAACACTCACACACATTAGAACATATTCCATTTCTTCCCATTCTTGCCTTGTTAATTTATAACCTAAAATGTTCCCATAGTTTCCTTTGAATTACTTATTCAATAGTTTATTGCTAGAAATTATGGAAGAGTGGGGTTTCAATAAAATGCTCTTCCCTAAACCAGCGTGATCATATCCCCGGGAGTAATAGTAATGCTTTGCAGACATATTGATTCACAAAGCTTTAGGAAGACATTTAATTGTGGATACCATGTATCCAATCATCCCGCCCTCTATTCTCAGAAATAACTTTAAATGCATATTACCATTTAGTGCTAATAATAGCACTAAGTTTATTTTTTTCTTTGGCTCAATGGGACTAATGATGTTCATTTCCTCTAGTTCTCAACATTTACGAAGCATTTGGACCTCTTTTAATTACATTTAAATGTATCACTTGGGATAATTTAATTAGCATCACATTTGGGTGGACTATTAATTAACATCATAAACACCACCCCCCAAAAATATAATCAGTGACTATACACATACCCTTGCCAAATATAATACACATAAATAAAATCAACTTCATATTTGTGGGAAGAGACAGTGAAGAAAGTAATGCCTTCATTCAAAAGAAGGCCAAAGACCAACTGAGAAATAGACTATGAAGTGCTCATGTGCAGGTTCAAGTTTAACGTAATGAAAATTAAAACAAGCACATGAAAGTCAGAATGCTAAGTTGGGCATATGCCATGTAATTTCGGAATGCATCGCAAGAATATATTTGACACACTAAATGCTAAACTCCTACAGCAGAGGAGTTGTGCAAAGACATCAAGGGCACCACAAACGCAGACTTTATGGAGAGCTGCAGGCACTCACAAGTCTGCCAAGGAGTTTGGAAGACAGTTATCTAGTCAGAGAAGGAGAAGATTTCCATATTTTGTCTATAACAAAGAAAGAAAATTCAACAGAATATGCTTTCAAATCAAGCAATATAAACACTAAAAATGTTACTAAAGCTAATTTAAACACGATTGTAGGGCTGAGCCCTGGTGATCTAAGTAGTTGAGTATGGAACTGGCAGTTCAAATCCAGCAGCGGCTCTCACGGCACTGGGTAGCACCCACGACCACCAGAGGCAGTGATGCCCACAAAAACAAAAACAAACAAAAAAATGATTGTAGCAGTACATTAACTGGGAACTGTCAGAAAGTCAAAGCACGTGCAAAAAAAGGTACAGAATGAGTTTCAACATTTCTGATGCTGGAAGAATCTTTGCTAAATTGGAGAATACCAGGAAGATATTTATCTGTGTTTTATTGACTATGACAATACATTACACTGTATGTATGTATGTATGATAAAAAGCATGGATGACATTACAAAAATTAGTAACCATAAAACACTGTAGAACCTTGTACATATGGAACAAGTTAAAAAAAAAAAGAAGGCAGACTGTGGAACAGAACATGGGTAAACTTCTTGGTTTACAATCAGAAAATATGTGTGACAGTTTTTTATCCTTTACTGTATTTGTTCGATCTGTATTCTGGACATATTGTCTGAGAATTTGTTCTAGATGAAGAATGCAATATCAGCAATAAAGGAAACCCCATCAGCATTCTGTGATAAGCAGATTACAAAAGCAGACTTGCAGAAAGCCAAGAAGAACAGAGGCACTTTCTAGTGAGGAGAAAAGATGACACACCCTTCCCTATGAGTTACATCTCAATATAAAGGAAACCAAACTCCACCTATTTGAACCAATAAGCAACATTGTGACAATTAAAGAATGGATGGAAGTTGTTAAGGATTTCATTTCACTTGCATCCTTAATGAACGTGTTTGGAAATAGCAAAGAATTGAAAGCCATATTGTCTTGGGCAAAATTGCTATCAAATACTTCTGCAAACTTATAAGAAGCAAAAAAATCACTCTCTTGGGATGGAAGTGCACTCTGTCCATTTCAGAACATGTTTCATTAGAAGGTAGATATGCAAAGCTTGCCAGATATCAGGAGGGTTAAAGAAGAACTGATGGCTTTATTTTTCTTATTGTTGACTAATATTGAGCAGACTGCTGGTTGTCAGAAAAGGAAATAAATCTGTCTTGGAAGAAATATAACTATAATGCTCATTAGAAGTGAACATGGTGAGAGTTTGTTAAATATGCATTGGACATATCATATGGTGGTACAAATCCCTAGAGAAGAATTACTCCTTTGTTAAAATAGAGGATCGATATAAAAAATAGAGGATCAATATAAAGGAAGAGGACTGTCGTGAAATATGTAAACAGAGTGGCTACTACAATGGGCTCAAACATGGAAATTATGAAAAATGTTATGCAGGAACAGTCACTTTGTATGTCTTTGAGAAATAGGGTGTTGAACTCCATTACTTGATAACAACTAAAGCAGTATTTCCCAGTAATCCTTATTGACTTTCAAAAGAGTTATTTTAACAATGTTTGAATGTCACATAAAATAATTCTACATATGGCTTTTAAAGGCTTGATCACTTGGATTGTTAAAATTCTATCTTCTATTGTTTCAGCCACCATCTTTCTGTAAGGCATGAGATCCTGACCCATCACTTATTTATCATATTAACTTGCCCTAGAAAGCCCATTCAATTCTCATATTTCAATTTTCAGTTCAAAACAATGACCAATTTTCATTAACTCCCATGTTTGATTATTTCCACAATGTTGAACAAACAATGAATCAGGATTGTCATCTATCTACATAGTTGAAAACTTTGCTTTGGATTTTTTATCAATGCTTCCAGTCAAAGAGAATTATATAGTTCATTGATTATATGATAGGCTTAAGAATATTTGGTGCCTTTTGGTTGTTGGCAAAGAATATTAAAGATCCAATTCTCTGTCACAAGAGAGTGTACAGTGTATTTAACAAACATTTCTTGAAGGGAGTAGTGGCAGTCACCCAACCTGGTGTCAATTTGAGGATTAAGAGGGTAGGGGTGGAGACTAACCTGTCAGTCCAAAGACAGTCAGTGAGAGACCACTGAGTGGGCATGACCTTCTCCTGAGAATTCTGGGAGCTGTGGTCATGTCTTCTTGGAGGGGGAGACACTATCTCTCTGAGCTCATTTGCTTGGAGACTTTCTACTGACAGCACTCTTTGTCTGAGAGACTTGACTGACTCCCTGTGAGACATCCCTGAGATGACGCCACCTGGACCTACCCCAATGCAGCGAGAAACCTGGACCTAGAGAAGCCCCATGGAGACTCCTGCCAGTGTTGAGATGCTTACACCACTAGACCCAAAGACTTTCTATTTAATGGCTTGCGATCATCCTGCATTTGGCATCATTGCATGTATTTTGTGAGTCTGAAGGACTTCGTAGATTGCTGTCTGACATATGGGCTACTATCGGACTTATGAACTTGATCTGCACTAGACTGAGGAGTTTTCTTAATGTACAATTACCCTTTATATAAAAACTCTCTCTTTTATACATATGTATGCTTATAAACTTGTTTCCCTAGTCTATCTGGACTAACACAGAAGTACAGTCAAAATATTCACTATAATTGAGGATGGCATGACTGCTTCCCATGGGTTTGGAAATATTATTAAGACAGACTGGTCTCTGAAACAGGCCCTCATGCTTGGTGAATTAAACGGTTAGTGAACAAGAGCAAGATTGTTAATGTGAAAATAGAATAACACAAGGACTTCAACAATTGCATCCAACACAGTAGCTATTATGAAGATGGCGCCGACATGAGTACTATTTCCTTCAGTTATGCACAAGACTACCATGAGTCAAAACAATGTGAGGGAGTACTCAAGTGAACTTGCAACAATTAGATTTTCTGTTGTGCTGTGCTCTTGGTTTATTTGGAGGGGTATATAATTCATGCACAAACACAGCAAGCATTGACAAATGTTTTACATCTTGGTAGTTGGAAGTATGCATGCATCACTGAAGTACTTGGATACAGAAATTAAAGGGTTGTTATACAAGTCTCTGATATCTGCTATGATTGCCCACAGACCAAGGCCTCAGCTTCTCTCATAAGAATCTTCATATGCTTTTCATGAGACCTGCATAGTTTAAATGTGATTTTATATCACTCAAGTAACACATATCTATTTTCAGGGTACTATAAATTCACTTACAGAACAATGCTTTAGCTATCCAGAGGACATGCAAGAAAATGATACAAAAATAAAACAGAATCATAGTGAAGATATGCCATCCCTTAGTAGCATGAGATATGTGTTATGTTGAAAAAGACCCTGAAACCAGAATAAAGAGTTTTTCAAGAGTGTACAGATGCTTAAGGGATGAAGCAATTAGTGGTTGAATAAAATTATATTCTTAGATCATTTTCCAGATTTATTAACACATACAGTAACACTATGGGGAGTATACATGGTTAATTTTCCAATAATTGAAACTTTTTGCAGTCTTTCAAAAATATCATTCACTCCATATTATTGATCATTTTATTATATGATCCTTAAACTATCAGATGTTAAGTAACTATTAATGCTATTCTGTATTCTATACCTGAAGTTTATTCGACAAACATACACACAGAGTCCTTTCTTAAAATTTAGGTTATATATATATATATATATATATATATATATATATATATATCACCCTTTAAGAACAGGTACTGAAAAAATAAAATACAATTGCCTTAAAACCAAAATGTAAAAGATTTCAACAAGATGTGTAAGGTGTAAATTGTTCAATTAGCATATATTAACCAAGTAAGAGAAAGTTCCTAATAAAAACAATATATTTCTATCACCTATTCAAGTACTTCTTTCTCCAGGAAATAAAAGCCTTTTGTAATATTAAAATTGTGACAGCTACTAAATAAGTTCTACCTATAATTCCATACAAATAAAATTATGAATTGGCACAATGATATTAGCAAAAATGCTGTATGGTAGTATATGAAATTAGAAACAGAAATCATTTTAAGAAGCTTGAAATCTTGAGCAATGTGGAATCCTAATTCCTCATTTTAAATCTTAAGACATGTGAGACACAGCGGAAACTGATGGGGCATTGCACTTCTCAGATTCTTTGGATTTGGCATTTCTATCCAAAAGCCCAGCTTACTGAAGGCGTCATCAAATGACACATCCGATCACAAATGGCATAGGTTTAATGATAGCTAAGTGTCCAAGGTGGGAATCTACAGGGATATTTCACTGCTCCTAAAAGAACACATAAAGTGGCACATTTCAGTACTGTTTCATTACTAAGGGTGACTTGGACGCTCCCCACAACACACTTTAAGAAGCAGAAGTTGTACTTTCTTCACCTCCACAAACTTAAGGGGAGATGCCTTGATCCCAACCTATATCACAGAGGACAAGACATATACCCTGTCAAAATACTCGATGCAGTACATCCCCACTCAGTCTCCAGAGATCCTGAGGCAGTGTAAGTACACATATCATTTGAAGAATTAACAGAAATCCCTGTGCTCCATAATTGAAGCGCTGCTTTTGCTATCAGGATACTTGAATGTGTCTTATATCAGGCATGAAACAGTCAAAACCCACTTCCCTTTTTTCAGTGGGCAAGGAATCCCATCATACAGAGCACACCTCCCCATGAACCTTGTGAGGTCTATTTGGAAAAAGGCATTCCTGCATGGGAAACTTCTCCCTGGTGCTTGGAAATGGAGCAGAGGAATAGAAGTTAAGAATGGAGTGCCTGAAGGCTCAGTGAACACCACAGACTGAAAATGGGATTTTTAATCCAGGAAAAGTTGTTCATAATGCAATGAATATAGATGTTTGTTTTTGATAAACTGGGAGCATTTGACATGGGGATGGTGTGTTTGATACCAAAATTTGGTTCTAAAGTTGATATGAAGCCTTTTTATACTGAACAGATTCTCTGCCAGGGAGAAGCAGTCGCAGAATCGTGTTATTGAGCAAGCTTCAATGTTACTTACTAAGCTGAGTTAAGTGGAAGACGCTGTGTGTGGCGATGCGCTTGCGCATGCCAGAGTAATTAGTCAATCAACTCTTTGTGGATTGGAAAGACTAACCATCTGCCTTTCAGTTCTGAAGAAATCCTGCTAGAATCATAGCATGATTTACACTGAGAGATACTAAGCCTTTTTCTATATATTCTAATGCAAAAGTGTGGCTTAAAATGATACTTAAAGTGCCAAGAATGCTTTCATGATGGAGAAATGTTACTTCAGTAGACAGCTGTATGTCTCAACATTACTAGATACATTTTCCAACCCATCACGTCTGCCTTAAAAAAAATCAAGTCTACGAATACCTGCTTGGCATGGTTGCATTTTACATGCTTTGGCCACGTAGAGTGTAATTCAAAACTGTAAGCACATTTTCAGAACCAGCGTCTTTCAAAATGTTCCCCTCCACCTGTAAGGTAATTTTCCAGGTGAACAGTTTGTGAATAAGCACTAAAATACTTGATGAGAAACTGAGAATCAGGCAATGGTCAGGGAGAATGCTCAAAGTATGTCAGATCCTTCACCAGGCAGTAGGGAGAAATGTGTCCAAGAGAGCCATCAAATTCTCTGAAGCATAGAGCTTCGGGAGTCACAGCGATCTCGATAAGAAAACACACACACACACACGGGCACTCACACACAGAGAGAGACTTCAAAAACTAGCACATATTTGTCAAATGCTTCGAGTCTCTTTAAGAAAATTAAAAATGATGTGCTCTAGCATCCCAGGTCACATAGCTTTGTGAGGCCAACACACCACCAAATGACTAATACTCAAACAATCACGTTGACATGCAGGTTACATAATTCCCGGCAGCGCTGGCCGACGACGGTCTCTGGTCCCACATTAGTTTCGAGCTGAAGAACTCAGGTGGCTGTACACCCACCGTGAGAGGCAAGTTCTGAAAGCACGAGCATCGCTGTTCAGTGGCATTTGGACATAATGGCTGCAGTTTAAAATTTTGCATGTCTTCATAACCAGCCTTGGAGAAGTGAGGAGAGAGCTTCCCCTGACAAGGCGAAGGGGGAGAACCCTCCTCCGCGATGCGGTGATAAAATCAGGGATGCCCCCACCCCAATACAGAAACGCTTTAAACATAATGAGCTGGGCAACTGGCAAACTTCTTTTTTTTTTCCCTTGGGAAAACTAGTCCTTCCTTCCAAGGGAGCTCAGAGGCTTCTTTCCCTCCCCTTTTCAGGAACCGTCTGGCTCTGAGAACTAGAGACTTGTTTAGAACTTACTGAAGTTTCCCAAGCCCAAAGCCCCGCACCTGCCCCGGATGCCAATGCCAGCCAGGCGTGCAGCCTCCGTGCGGCCGCGCAGCGCTGGGCGCCCGGGAGGAATCCAGGATGGCTTTCGGGGCAGGTGCCCTGAGAGCTCCCGCGCGAGAGGCGAGCCCGGTGCAACCGCGAGCCTTACCTGGAGGCAGACGAGGCCGCTGGGGCAGGAGCGGCGGCGGCGGCGGCGGGATGCGATCGCCCAGCCCGGCCCCCTAGGTGAGACCCTGCTGTCCCCCGCGAGCCACCGGCGCACCGGCGGGCGGGTCTGCGCGTCTGGATCTCAGCGGCGGCGCACTGTCCGCGAGTCGGCACCTCGGCCTTGGCTGCAGGGATCCCGGCAGGGCGGCCCGGAGACACCACTTTCTTCCGGGAAGCGGCTGCCCGTCTGAACCGAAGCGCCCGGACCCCGCCGCGCGGCTCCCGGCACGGTGCCCCCGCGGATCGATCGCGCGCTCCCAGAGGCTGGAGCTCGACTGCAGCGGCTCGCCGCCAGCCAATGGGGGCGCGCGCCGCCCGCCCGCGCCCGCCCCTCGCTCACAACAAAACACTGCGTGCCCACTTGTGAAAAGTAATGCGATCTCAGATTCCCAAGGTCGCTCCTCGGTTCTTTTACTGCGGGGCCCCCCCGATCCCCTCCGCGCGTGCCTGGTGAATGAATCCGCTGGCTCCCAGGCTCTCAAAGGACTCATTACAGGAGCTTACGAGAGGGTGAAGAGGAGGCGCCCAGAAAGTGGGAACATCTGGCCCACAGCAGCTGGCGCTTCACTTTGGAAATGCAGGAGGCCGGTGGAGTGTCGGAGAACTGTCACTGGAGAGGCGCAAGCTTTGCGCTCCAGTGCCTGCTCCACCAGGCAGCACTGGGAAGAGGGAAAGAGGAAGGACGTGATGGGTGATTCTCCAAACACCGTCTGAAGGAGAATCAGAAGTTAATTGATGGTAATGGAGAGTCAAGTCATTTCCAATGCTTGACTTAGCTGTTTCGCAAAGCTCCCGCACTTCCATAAAGCACTGGCTCCGGGAACTCAAAAAGAATCAAAGAACTAAAACATGTTCAAGCTGCATCAGTTCATGCGGCCTAATGTATGTATGTGAGTTTATGTACTACACAATGTTTGTGATTATTATTTAAATAAAAAAACTGTGGGGATTTGAAAGCGGTGACTTGCAACATGACAGACCTTTAGGGAAGCATTTTAAAGGAAAGTGTTATTGTGGTAGATAATGACACTGCTCTGGTCCAATCACAAAAGCTTCAAAGCCAACTTGTCTGCATGGTCCTTCTTCCCATTTCACTTTTGTAATTCCACACATTTAATCAAAAAAAAAGGCGTACAGAATCTCTTTAGGGATAATTTATTTTCTCCCTACTGATCTAAGTCATATAGCACATTTTTATCAGTAAGGGGGCCATATTTGAAACAAACAGGTACTCTAATTTTTCGTCCTAAAGATGATTCGCACCCAATGCTGTTTTACAAATACCTACACATATGTATATGCTAGTCATTCACAAAATGGCAGAAGTAGGAATGTTCAACCAAATTCAGTGTATAAATAAAAGAAATAATGAAAAAAAATATGTCTTTCTGAAGCTTTCTTGTTCCAGTGAAATAATACAAATATGTTGGTGCATTTGTGTATTCTGACAAGCTGACATAGCTTGGGGAGACTTACAATCCAAACAATTTCATTACCTGTGCATCATGGGAATGAGACATGGAATAGTGTAACATTTAGAGCCTGGTGAAGCCTAGCTTTACTGGAACTCATTCATGTACCAGTAATATCTCATGCAAGCCCTTCCCAGGGGAAGTGCGCTCCTCATGCTTCGAGTGAAGAACAGGGATATTCTGATGAAACAGAAGGCATCACTTGATGCTATTTCTGCCCAATATTATCATCCCACTTATCTTTATGGGAACAGATTGACTAACCACAAATAGCTAGTGAATCACTGGATGGAGGACATTGTCTTTACTCTACTCCACCTGAGATTCTCCAACCAAGGAGCAAAAGATCTGCCTGTGGGATCCGTGAAAAAGGCAATCATGACCTCTTCCCATTCCCCATGCCTAGTATAGGAGAAACCTTAGCACCCCATTTTAGCCTCCCTTCTGGTGACTGATACACATTGAGCTTAAAAGACCCTGCTCCAGGCCTAAGATCACCAAGCCTTCCTACTATGATGTGTTTCACACAAGAACGTCCTCAAATTAAGTGCAACTCACAGTAATCCGGTAGCAAAGAAGAAAACAAACATCCTTAAGGAATAGGAGCGACAGACATTTTTCCGAATACAGTGGCTGATGAATTCCACCTCAAGACCTTCAGTGTCTCAGCCCAGTGCTTAATCGCTGCACAACCAGGACTCGTCGCTATTACAGTAATCCTGTTTAAGAGTTGTAATGAAGAACTTCCAGGCTGCAAGTCCAAAATGTGTACCATTAAGAATAGTTTGGCTGTGTTGCATAGAGCAATATAAATGTGCTGCAGCAAAATCACAAAATAAGTGCTACAAATTAATATAGACATTTATTGATAAAATACTAAGCAAAAATATCAAAAATTGAAGCTACCCTTTCTTGAGATAGCACCTAACTAGTTCTAAAAACATTTCTGAAGGCATTCTATCATCTCCCTAAGCTGTCCTTTAGAAAAATAAAGCCTGCACTCTGATTTTTATCATTTTTAAATGGTCATTGGGCATCTTGAGAGAATCACATTGTGTGTCATGGAAGAGATCTTTGAGTCGAGGAAATAAAACATCATCTGAAGGGTGAAGACCAGCTATACACTGGGTGAAGTATGGTTTCTCAATAAATTCTCATGTGACAGTCCTTGTTGGCCTCCAAAAAATTAGGGGCATTGTCCAAATGGGGGTAAAAAAAAAACATCCTTGACACAATTTGCCTTATCTTTTACTCACTAATGTACTTTTCAATTTTCTTAACTTTGCTTTCTAACAGACCCCTGTGATTTCCCTGTATCCTTTGAGAAAATCTGTCATGATAACTCCTTTGAAGTACCCCCCCCAAGCAGAAGTCATTGCCTCTGATCATGCTACATCAAATTCCTCTCAGAGTTATCCCTGGACCTCCATAAAATGCATGCCCCTTAGGAAAAAAGTTGCTTTATGAGGGGGAAAATTCCCATAAACTAGTTTCAAAGCTTCAATGATGTAAGAAGTCCACTTGAACGTCTTTTAAAACTTTTATTAATCCTGTCTTCAAAATAATTTTCCTTTCAGAGCCCAGAAGTATCATTTTTAAAGGCATGTTAAAAAGATTGCCCATTACCCATAAGCACCCAGTTAATTACAAGTCCTAGGGACCGCACAGGATGTGGCACCACTCTTCCTTAGAACTCCCAAAGCAGTACGCTTCTACTGGAGAAGAAAGTGTGATCCTTCAAGTGCAGCAGAGTGGGGGGTTTGACCCACTTATCTTATGGATATCAGGCTACTGCTTAGTCCACTGCACAAATGATACTAACACCAGTGCTTTATTGAGAAAACTCATCTGCAGACAATAATGACTCCAGAGACATGACTACAATTTTTGGTTTGGAATAAATCTGTGCCTTAATATTTACCCCTTATAGAAATTATATATATATATATATAATGTTTACATATCAATTTCTCTCATATATGTGCTGGTGATTGTGTTGCTAGGTGGCATTGAGACAATTCCTATGCTTTAACAATTGTAACAACAACAGATGGAAACATTTGCAAGTCCTGCTTCATATATAACAATTGTTGCTCTGTTTAATCTCATTTTTCAGGCACTGTAGGGATCCATGTCCTTATGGGTCTTCCTCTTTCTACTGGACCCTCCACTTTACCAAAGATGACATTTTTCACCAGGGACTGGTCCTTGCTGACACCATGTCCAATCTATGTGAGACAAAATCTCCCTTGTCCAGGCTTCTAAGGAGCAGTCAGACTTTTTAAAGTGCAGATTTGTTTAGATTTCTAGCAGTCCCTGGTACATTTGATTTTTCACCAGAGTCATTATTTATATTCTCCACTCTTCCTTTGATATCGTTGAGCTGTTCCATGCATTTAAGGGGATCAATAATCAAAGGCTTTGAGTAGGAGCACCTTGCTTTGCAGAGCAGCCTTGACATGTTTGCTATGTTGTCACTTTAAAGACGGAGCCCTGGTGGTGTGGTGGTTAGGTGTGGGGCAGTGATCCCCATGAGGGACACCATAAAACCCCCAGAAGCTCCTCAGGAGAAATAACTAGGCTTTCTGCTCCCCTAAACGGAGTGTTGGAAATGCACAGGGGCCTTTATGAATTAATTTGGACTCATGGCAGTGAGTTTATTTATTGATTTTGATTTTTGCTTTAAAGAAATTTTGTGAAGCAGATTTTCCCAAAGAAAATACATTGATTTCTTGACTACTATTTCACAGTGAGCCAGCTTTGGATCCAAATAAACTAGAATCTTTGGCAACTTCAATATTTTCTTTATGTATCATGGTTTATTTATTAGTCAGGTTGCAAAGATATCATTAAAGCAATGATCCTGATAATAGGCCTTTGTCTTTGATTATTATTAGCAAATGCTTTACATCCTCCTTGCTTTGAGCACACAGGGTTGTGTCATCAGTATATTGCAGATTGTTAATGACCCTTCATCTAATCCCAATGCTGCATTCTTTTGCATACTGTGGGGTTTCTGGGGTTATTTTCCCAAAAGACAAATTTACTAATTGTGATGGAATGATACAAACCTGAAACACACCATTTCTGATTCTGAAATATGCAGTATTCACTCTGTTTCAATGACTGCCTAGTACCTACTATCTATGAACATATAGTATAATGGTGCATTGCATTGGGTAAATGTTCTACAGGAGAGTACTTTAAAGAGTTGAAAAGCCAGGATGTTACTTTGAGGAATAAGGGGCTCCTGAATGAAAACACCTTTTCAATGGCCTGATCTGCATGTGAAAGTTGGATTTGAATAAAGCAGATCGGAGTAGAGTCAATTCATCTGAATTATGGTGCTAATAAATACATGGAAAGGGTGATGAACTTCCAAAAGTATAAACAGATCTACCTTGAGTCTTTTGTGTAAGATTGTATATTACACATATTTCTAATAAAAAGTGAGCACTTTACAGAGGTAGATGTGATTGTCGCCTTTGTATGGTCCTTCTGAGTTGAAGGTTCACTGGCTGTGATAGAACCTTCTGTGTGTTTTATGCATTTCTTTTCAAATAATAAATTTCCTACTGTTTCTTAAAAGGCATGTATGGGCTTTAAAGTGGCTTTCAAAATTTTTTCATGTTGAATATTTTATCTAAATATAATTGGTTGTAAAATTGGCATTACTATAAACTTCTGAGGGTCAAAGCCATTTTGGGTGTGAAGGAAGTCTGGAGATTGTAACATTTACCTAAAGCAATATCCATTGTCACTTATAGAATTTGAATTTGTTTGTTGAATTATCAAATATTCAGTCAATTTATGAGGGGAAAATGCTGATTTTTAATGAGGGAGGGGTTCTTTGTTTTTATTTGTTTGATTTTCACCTTTGCAAGTCAAGAACTGTAGGTACTATATTCAGAAATTTTACACTCAGAAGATGTGTTAACTTCCCAGGGCTGCTGTAAAATGTGTTACAAATTGAGTGTCTCAAAACAAAAGGAATGTGTTATTTCACAGCGCTGGAGGCTAGACATCCCAAAGAAGACAGCACCATGCTCCTGGCAGGCTCTAGAGAGGCAGGCTCTCCTTGCCTCTTCAAGCTTCAGTAATCTGTGCAGTTGACTGGCTGTGGCTACCTGTTCAATCTTTGCCTCTATCTTCGTGTGTGTGTGTGTGTGTGTGTCTGTCTGTCTGTCTGTCTGTATGCAGCGATGGTGTTGTTGCCTTTAGCTATTCTGGGTCATAATTTCCCTGTATGTTAGAGGACACCTCCACTAGGGTTTCCTGTAAAGTACATTTTACTGGTACGGGTCTTTTTTATTTTTGTTTCCTTCTGGGTCAGTCCTGAGTGTGAACTGTGAGACTTTGCATTCTCTTGCCAAATGATGAACTATAAGAGACTTGTCCATGAGGACTAAAGAAACAAGACCACACTCTCTGGCAAAATAAGCTCAGGTTCATTTAAATGCATCCAGGTGAGACAGCTCTATTCCTAAATAAGCTCTACTAGGCTTGAGGATTGCAGCACTTCTTCTTTGGCAGGCATAATTCAAGCTCTAGCCTTCCACTACTGAGTGATAACTGATCATAGTGGTCCCTGAGGATAAAAGAAAATAGTTGCATAATGTTTTGAAGACTGGAAATCTTTATCGGAGGAGGTAATCTTATCTTCCTCTTGTAATTCAAGCCCTCCTCCATGCAAATAAAGACCTACTAGAGAAATATACTTAAAGTTCGTGATGATGTATTTCAGCTGACTGGGTTCAAATCTGCTCACTAGGGTTAACTCGGTCAGCATCTATTTAACGTTCTTTAACAACCCTTTGACTTTGCTTTCTCACTTGTGTAGTGGGGAAAATACTACCACCATGACCACATGTGAACTGGAACTGTAAATATAACATGGAAGACCTCTTTCTGAAGTGACCAGACATCCTGCTTTTATTTTTAACAATTTAACAACATCACACAGCATTTTAAAATTAAAATAAATACATTACAATACTATTTTTGCATTCTATGAAAATTTTTGTGCCTCCATATAGAGCAAATTTTTAATCAAGAACCACCACCCCCACCCTGGTCAATGGTGTTCCACTTAAAATCTGGTCACTTTACCTTACATCCACTGCCACCAGAATACCCCATCATTAGTAATAGACACCAAATGCACTGCTCACCCAGATTGAGTGGTTCAACACCACCCAGAGGAACTTCAACACACAGGCCTGGCTAGTTTCACTCTCTTGTTGATGAATAAGATGAACCTGTTTTTCTTTTGCATTCTGTCCTCAGCTTCTTTCATACTAAAGAGGCCAAAGAGCGTCATCATGCATCCTTATGTCTCTGTCTCAGGAATGGAGTCAATTACGTCTATCAATGGACAGGACCCTGAACTCTTATGGGACGGTGCCTTGCACCTTATAAAATGGGAGTTCTGGGAGACATTTCCTTTTCTTTGGAAATCATTGTGGAACCATGTCCTGCTTATGCCAGTACCCACTGGCTTTTGAAGTCACATGGCATCTTGGGTCCTTGACTCAGACAGTACTTTATGGGAAATATAAGCAAAACACATTTGTTAAGTTTAAAAAAGAAAAAGAAAACTAGTATGGTGAATCTTTCTTCTTCCTACTGTAAAAAAACAAGCAAGTTTATCACAGTAGAATCAATTACAATTCACAGAGATCCCAAAGATTTGGGCAGAACTGTCCCCTGTGGGTTTCTATGATGGAAAAACTACGAAAATAGAAAGCCACTTTTTTCTACCAAGGAGTGGCTGGTGGTTTTGAATCCTTGACCTTTGGAGTGGCAGTCAACATGTAACCACTAACATCTTCCCAATGATTCCTAAGCAGCTCTTTATATTTCTTGAACTTTTACATCTTTCAGTTAATTTCAGTTCAACAGTAATTATTACAATGTGAATTGGAGAGGAAAAGACAATGAAGAAAATATGCTCATCATATTATGTTATCAGGCAACTTGGAATGTGGCCCCAAGTTTAGTAGTGATGTTGACTTAGCGAGGGATGAGCTAGTTGGTACAATTAGTTTAAGTAATCACTATTCCTTTCTGTATTTCCTTGGGTATAGGAAATTGATGGTTTAGTTGACCATCAAGCTTAAGCAAGAACCCCTGGTTTTCTTTGGTCAAGGAAACATAAACAGAAGTGAAATTATTCATCAGTGAGCACAAATCATTAGTTTTTTGAGTGCTTTAAAGAAACTCTGACTTTTTCAGGGGTTTGCCTTCCTCTGTGAGATGGTTCAGGACCATGACCCAGCAACTTGATTTGGTCTCAAGCAAAAGCATTGCAAAGCAGAGCTCTAATTTCCCAATCATACATATGGAGAAGAGACAGAACTACACATTAATAGACATAGCAATAATCAGGGAGCAAGGGTAAAATCTACAGTGAAAACAATGGGCAATGTTTGATAAAATAAATGATAGTATGATGTATTTGGGGGGGAGAGTTAGAGAATAAAAATTAGCAAAACATGTTAACTGATTAACTGTAGGTATAAGGGTATCAGCATTTGAGTTCTGACCCAGGTTGCACCATATTTTCATTTTTCACAGGCATCTGATGAATTTCCTGTGTTTATTGTATTTCTTTTTTTTTGGCGACAAGAGCAATTTTCTTATAGTATAATTTTAATGATACCATTTCTTTTGCACACAGTCTTATCTGACCCCCTATTGCTAAAGAATGAAGTTCTATCTGCTTAGGCTTTCATTAAATATGTACCCAGCTCATTTTGTTATTTACTTTCTACCTTGCTGACCAGTTTTTTCATAAAAAATAATTCTTTACTACTTTTCTTGTTCTTTCTAACACAATGAGCTTTCATTTCAATGCCTGTTCTAATTTTTGTTTTTGTGAAAGCATTGTTTTTCTTAACTCTAAGGAATCCTGAGGGTGTCTTGGTTAAAGTGCTTGGGTACTAACCAAAACACTGGGCATCTGTACCCACCTGTCTTTCAGGCGATGAAATATATGTCCCCAGAACAGGATATCAGGACATAAGGTTTCATAGCTTTGTAAACTCTATGGCCTAGTTCTGTCACTTGTTTGGGGTACTGTGAGTTGGAATCTCTTTCCTATCCTCCTTAATTCATTACCCTGAGTGTGTCCACACAGTCTTCAAGTATTATATTTGTTTAAATTCTAGATATCCACATTAAATATTCAGTCAACAAGTTTTGCTTACAAATTTCCTCCTTTTTTCTTCATCTGGGTCTGTACATTTCTGAAGTGTTATCTTTAGCTCTCTTATCTTTCATCAAAGATTTCTGTTGACATACATATCATAATGACAATGACAGGAGACTAGACTTATGCTTCTTTTCAATTTTCTTTGACATTGGGAACTAAAAGAAGTCTGGAGGGGCAAAATCAAATCTGTGGGATGAAAGGGGCAAGATTTCCCTGTGACATTCCTGTACAATCCTTTCGACCCTGATAGAATGAGCAGGGGCATTGTTGTCAGGGGGGAGAAAAAAACATTCCTTGGGGCAAATTTCCTGGACTTTTTCTCACCAGTGCAACTTTGTGTCCGTAAAACTTCTTGCTGATACTGCTTACTATCCTCCTCTCTTTCTAGAAAATCCATGATAATTACCCTTATGCAATCCCTCCATCCCAAACTGTCAATATAGCCTTCCAAGGTGACCTTTCTGCATTGCTCTTAAGTGGCAAACATACATCCTCAGCGTTTTAATCACTTTTGTGTGTTCATTTTTTGAAAGCACCCTAGTGAGAGGTACAAGTGGCAAGACTTCATCTTACATGCTTTAGGCGCATTGTCAGGGAGGACCAGTCCCCAGATGAGGACATCATGGTTGGTAATGCAGAAGGCCAGCAGAAAAACCCAAGGGCCTTGATGAGATGGATTGACACAATGACTACATCAATGGGTTCAGGCATTGGAACAATTGTGAAGATCGTGTGGGAGTTTGCCTATGCACAAGGTCACCTTGAGTCACAAGTGACTCGGTGGCACTTAACAGGAATCATATAGTGAGAGCTGTCTATGACTGGGAGAACTTTGCTTCATCCACCCACTGATCAGATGCACATCATTCAATACTCTTTGTTTAGAACAAGCCGGGCCATTAACGGCAACCCTAGTAGCATACTTTTGGATCAACACTCATATTCGTTATTTAGTGGAACTACATTATGTACAGACTTGCTCCTCTTTAATATATCTGTGACTACATGATAAATAGCCTGTTCAAAGTGAGCCTATTTATCATGGGGATCCAAAGTGTGCTGTCTGATAAATGACCAACTAAATTTCATTCCATTTGTAATAAGATGATTGCAGCATATTTTAAGTGCTACTGGAAATCGCTACATTACGGAATGGTGATTTTCAGGATGCCAAATCTTCTTCTTGTTGCTTAATTCAAATCTACAAGCCCTGGGTGAAGAGGAACCTCTAAATAGCACTACACATGAGAATAAATGCAAATTTTATTTCGCTGTAAAATCTATAAGATTAAAGTAAAATATGGCTACCAAAAGCAAAGAAACAAAACAAGTAAGATTGCCTAAATGAGAATGAGTGGAATGATAGTCCATGAGAGAAACTTCATCTGGTTGGAAAAAATCTATGATTATAATGCAGAAATACTAGGGGAAAGAAGAAAGCATGGGGATAGTAAGTATTATTGTTTTAAGTATCTTAATGTGGAGTAGACATTAACTTGGGTGTTTTTATTTTTACATTTAGTCAAATATATTTTGACTCCAAGCAACCCTATAAATATCAATATGATGGGTTTCAAAGAACAAAATTATACTCAAAGGCAAAAGTGACCGCTGATTTTAAATTTATACTCTCAACAACTGGAATAATCTCACAAGAGAATGCTCTCCAATAAGACACAACATTCTCCCCCTTAACAGATCTGACCAATCACAAGGGAGGTGACTACTTTGCAAAGATTAATATAATATGCATGCATATCCTGAATATTCCTCTAAATGGCCTGTATAAAACTCTTAAAGTCTATGAAGCTGAAGTAGTAAGTCTGTTGAATTACATGAGAGGTGGGGAAAGTCTGGTCCTCAGATCAGGCAGTGTTCTGTTTAAGGCCCCCAAGTGGTTCCAAATCAGAGTGACTCTCTGTACAATCAAATAAGACACTGCTGGAGCCCGCAGCATCATCACAATTAGTCTTATGCTGGAGCATCTTGGTGGAGCCACTGTTCATCCATCTCGCTGAGGGTCTTGTTCCTTTTCACTGCCCCTCCACTTTACCAAGCCTGATATCCTTCTCCAGAGATGGGTCTCTCCTGATATCATCCTAAAGGACCCGAGACAGAGTCTCACCATCCTTGGTCCAAACACGCATTTTGTGTGTACTTCTTTTCAAACAGATGTTTGTTCATCAGTCTATGATGCTTTGAATATTCTTCACCAACACCAGAATTCAAATAGATCATTTTTTCTTTGCTCTTCTTTACTCCATGCCCACCTTCCACAGACATAGGAGACAGTTGGAAATGCCAGGACTCACCTGACCCAAGTGAGCTGCATAAGGCCCATGAAATAGAAGCCCTGATGGTATAGTGGTTACTCATTGGGTTTCCAACGGCAAGGTCAGCAATTCAAAACCACCAACACCTGGAGAAAGACAGTTTTCTACTCTGCTAATGAGATAGGCCTCAGAAACTGAAAGGGCAGTTCTGCCCTGTTTTGCGGTGTCTTTATGAATTTTTATTCATCCAGATTGTAGTGAGTTTGATCATCTATTAAGTGTCCAATGGCATTTTGAAAATTTTGAAACTTTATGAGAATCACAGAAATGTGATCAAGAGACATGGACTAAACAAGTATTGCGGGCAAATTCGTGACAGTAGATCTGCTTCAAGCCAGAAATCGATTGTAAAACATGCAGTACCTGGGAGTGTAACAAAATGAAGCTTGCCTCCTATATTAGCCAATGGGTCATGCCCTGGTCACAGAATGGTCTGCAACAGTTGGCTACTAGGGCCCTGTTTTAGTCTGGGTAGACTAGAGAATCAAATCCGTAGAAACTCTCATGTGTGTATAAGAACGAAGTTTATATGCAAGAGCAACTGAACATTGAGAAAGCATCCCAGCCCAGTCCAGTCCAAGGTCACAGGTCCAATATTAGCCCATATGTCCAGTACGAATCCATAAGTCCTCTTCAGACTCACAAAGCACATGCAATGACACAAGGACAATCACAGACCAGTGGGTGCAGATTCTTGTGTGTCAGTGGTAATAGAAGCATTTCCTTCAGGTGTCTCCTTCAGTTTCTAGGACTCAGGGTTGATAAGTATGCTACCATATGTCTTGTCAGCTGCAACATTTCCCAGGGAGTGAGCCTTGTCAGTAGAATGTCTCCAAGGAAAGGAACTGAGATAGATAGTGTCTCCACCTCCAAGAAGGAATTACCACATTTTTCAGAATTGTCAGGAAAAGACCAGGCCCACACAGTTCTCATTGACTATCTCCAGATTGACAGGCTAGACTCCAGGCCTACACTCCTAATCCTCCAATTGACACCAGATTAGGTGACTGCCACAGGACCTGTTTGACTGAGTTAGCTCTTCACCACTGTGGGCCCACTGCTTTGGTTTTCTTGTTGCTAGTGGAGGAACATGTTTCAATGTTTGTCACTGCAGAAAATAAAACTGAGAAACAAGCCCTCATTCTGATATTGGAGAGTAGATTTTGGGATTCATATATTCAAATAGTTGAATAGATTTGAGAATGATTTTGGAAATGAAAGCTAACTTTCTTCTCCTTTGTGTCTGTCATTCAGCATTCACCACTGTAAACATTTGGAATTGATTTTTCTCTGTAGAGTTTCATCTATGTATTACTGTACATGTCTATGTAGAAAGCATACAGTTTTCACAAGACTAGCATGAAAACTTTCTTATGCACATTGAATCAGAAAAGAAAAGAAAATGAGGCATGGCTATATTTGGTGAAGTGAATAAATAGATGCAACTGAAATGACAAATATCAATAGGCATTGAGCTATCTAATGACCCTTTGAAAATAAACATCTTTTTCCTCTTGTTAGGTTTTTTTCCTCACAAAGCAGTGTTTACAAATACAATAAGATTTTATGAAAATATCTGAATTCATACTAAATTTTTCTACATTTTCTTCCTACACTTACCATTTAGTAGGTTAATTATGTGTTGACACAGTTTGTGATAAGAGCTGCAGTTCACATGATAATAGGAAGACAAGGAATATTGGAGAGTGCTTTTAGAAAGATTTTTGCTAAGAGCTGCTACTTACGGTTGCCAAGCGAGAGATAGTACCCAACTTAAGTTATTCCTCAGGGAACAGAGGGTGATCTTTAATATTACAGGCGAGAAAGCTGACTCTGAACTACTGTTATAGCAGCTTAATGGTTCCCAATGGGAGATAGTTACAGGATTTATTTCTTACATGCTGATTGGGGAAAAGCCATGCTTGCACCCACATTATGTATAAAAAAACTTCTTCAGAATAAACCATTCACAAAAAGAGCATCTATTGAATGCTTCACAAAATGTCCAGCAGAAATAAATTAAAAACAATAATATGTTTCTTTGTTTAAAATCGTAGTGTTATGAATACACAGGAATCTAGATTTATATGGGAAATCAAATTTGGACATTGATCCAGAAAAGTAAAAAGAAAGATACAAAATTAAAACCAAACGAACTACCATGGGTTCAGTCTTGACAAATGGCTGCCTCAAATTCTACATAATAGAACTGTATTCCATAGAATCATCAAGATTTTGAGCTTTCAGAAACAGGTAGCCACCTCTTCATTCTCAGCAGTATTGGTTCAATCCATCATCCTTTAATATTGGTAGAGTACAAACTATGAATTCCAAAATAAAGCTGTAATAGTAAGATGAAGGAAGGAAAGAAGGAAGAAAATCCACAATATAGTCAATTATCAGAACTTGACAACTACAGTTGTTTGTTGAAGTCATGGACCATGCATATCCAGTGGACCACACTGGCTTTTAACTGAATTGGGGCACATGCAAATTTTGGAAAATCGAGAGTAGTTTGCAAAACATTTGTCCATTGGGTTTTGCTACTTACTGCTCTTGGTCCCTTTGTAAATTAGGCCTTTTAAATATCTGAACAGGCTTTGGATAGAGACCACATGACCGGGAGATATGGTATCCTACCTAAGCCACCCTTCATTAAGTGTCCACAACCTATTCACTAGCTAAACACACACTTACATGGGGACAATCACCTGAATATATGCCACACTAGGCTACCAGGAGCATGCACACTTCCTCTTGAATAAATGGCTGATTTACAAAAAAACATGGGTGAGAACAATGCTGCTTTGTGTTTTGTTATAAAGGATAGTTAAGTCAATTTTCACACATAGTTTCTCCATGTGACTACTCTATAGAATTCTCTAGTCTCTAATCTTTCATCAGCCATCTTTCTCCAGGACAGCATTCAAATGATGTGTCACCAGCACTCTGTGGGATGATGTGCTAGGCAGAAAATGCTGATCTGAGTCTCATTTTCTGTAAACATTGGCAAATATTAGATTATTTTAAAAGCAGATATTTAGTCACTTATACATTACCTTTGAGCAGCCATATGTTTTAAACTCCTCTTTATAATTAATGACTCGACCGATGACTTCATTTCTGAATAGTGTCAATATGCCAAGGTTAAAATAATAATAATTCACCAATCATGATATTCTAGCTCAATTAAAATTGGCTGGAAGAAGAATTCCATAGGACTATTTTAAACAAATGGCTGAAAGCAGTCATGCTTATAAACTGCATCCAACCTTATTCACCTTTGAAAACTTCAAACATTATTTTAATGTTAATCAACCTGAAAACACTGCACTATCATTTCTCTTAAATCAAATGATGATGCACATATTGATAGAAATAATTGTTGCATGAATTTTTGTAGTTAATAGGATGATATAAAATGTAATGAATCATGGGTATATACAGTTAGAGGGAGTGGTGAAGAATGAGATTGTGTATCCAGTATATCAGTTATTAAAGATTTGAAGAAGGACATCAAAACAAATCATCTTTCTGTGTATTATGAAATAGCAGCTATATGCTTTCTCAAGTCTGATCACATTCCATTTATATTTATATTTTGGCAATAAATCACCTTCTTGGTATTTTCATTTCCCCACAATATCTACATTCACTTCAAAGTGCCTTCTTGAAAATCACTTCAAACATTTTGAATTTCAGTTATAGATTGCACTAATCAGCTGCTAGTTATCTAAGCATAATGACAGTACAGTATGACACCGCAGAACATTGTGTTCTTAGTATTTCTCTCATTCAAAAGTTTATGTTGACATAATGAATACTGTAACTCAATTGTGTTGTAAATACTAAACAGGTTTCATTATAAAATATGCCTATCAAAAGAACAGTTCAAAAATAATAACAGAAATAGGGCAAGAAAAGAAAGAAAAGCCTCATCATGAATATAGTGTTTGTTTTTGTCAACAGAATTAATCATGAAAAAAAGCTATTGGAAACTAAATATCTAGTCCCTGCTTGGAAAGAAGTAAAATTGAGATGAAGAGAAAACTAGGATATGTGAAGAAAGAAGTTTCCATAAAGCATATAATATAGATTGGCTTTATTTGCTTGTTTACCTAAATAACATGTGATGAACAAGTAGCACATGATGGGGCATAATGGTACCCTAGTTACAATTCACAGGAGAGTCTACAGAGAAAGGGCATTTTCCTCCAGTTCTGGTTCCCAGTATATAGCTTTTTTTCCCCAAGAGGCAACTCATGTTACTATCTTTGATATTACTTTTTATAGAGATGTCTAAGCTTTTACAGTTCAGATTTTCTCCACATCTATCCAAAGGATAGTTTTCTATGCCAAAGAAGACAAGCTTATATATTTTGTTTTATTTTCAGCAGGATTTCGATGGCACAAAATCATAGAAGTTCTACATTTTTATCTAATAGATAAGAGAAGAAAATGAGTTTCTTCACATCGTTTTATAGAATGTATAAAGTTAGTGTTGAGAGCTCTTCACGAGACCCATGTCACTTAGGTCATTCAATCATTGACCTAAAGCACGAAATGAAACAGGTTTTCAAGATAAGTGTGTCCACAAAGTCAATTAAAGTATTTATTTTTTGTTTTACATGAATTAATTTTTCCTTTTATATAACAAATACATATTAAGAATAGCGGAGATATTCTAAAGTAAATGTATTTTGTTTTATAAAAGGAAAATTAATCACATATCTTTGTGTATAAATGAATTGATATAAATCTGTTTAACATGAAATCTTTATGTATATACATGTGTATGTACATATATATATCCATATATTTTTGTTATTTGATGTGTAATGTCCCTTATTAACATGATGTTTAAATAGAAACTTTAACATAATGTTTAAATAGAAGGCTTAAGGGAACTTATGTGTATTGCATTCAAGTTGAACTCAGGATCGTTGCATAAATTTTATTTTTTGTTTTCCTTTTTGCTGTAAGTGATTCTCTCTTCTTGATAATGACATAGTTTGTATAGTTTTCTTATAATTTAACTGTCCTATCAGTAAATGTGTGGCAGGGGTGGTGTTTTTTTATAAACAATTTTATTGGGGTATCTTACAACTCTTATAGCAATCCATCCATCAATTGTATCAAACACATTTTTACATGTGTTGCCATCACATTTCTTAAACATTTTCTTTCTATGCTAGCTCCTCTTTTTTCCCTCCCTCCCCAAACCTCCTACCATTGGGAATCCTTGATAAACTATAACTTATTATAATTCTCATATCTTACTCATTTCACTGTCTCCCTTCACCCACATTTATGTTGTTCATCACTCTGCAAGGGAGGGCTACTTCCACACTGGTTATCATGATTACTTCCTCCTTTATCCCTCTTCTACCCTCATGCTCCTAACGTGTTGATGCTCCCTTATTGTTGTTCCTGAGGGGTTTATCTGTCTAATGTATATTCTCTAATCCAGCAAAATTTAAAGGTATGAACTAGGGTCATGATACTGGAGGCGAGGCAACATTAAAGAACTAGAGTAATGCTGTGTGTTTCGGTGCTATACTGTGCCCTGGCTGGCTCCTCCTTTCTGTGTGACTCTTCGGTGAGGTGATGTCCAATTGTCTACAGATGGGCTTTGAGTCTCGACTCTAACTTCCTTCATTTGCATTGAGATGATTGTTTGGTTTGTGTTTCTGATGCCTGACACCTGATCCAATTGACACCTTATGTTCACACAGTTGGTGTGTTTCAGCCATGTGGGCTTTCTTGATTCCCTGCGAGATGGCCACTTGTTCATCTTCAAGTCTTAAAAACCCCAGATGTTCTGTCTTATAATAGCTGGACACCATCAATTTTCTGTACTACATTTGCCTATACTCCCATTTTGTCTTTAACTATTGTGTCAGGAAGGTGAGCAGCACAGAATATCAGATTATTACGAAAAAGTGTTATTGCATTGAGGAAGGACTTGAGCAGAGGCCCAATGTCGGTCTGCTATTTTCATACTTAGGCACTTAGCATATAAATATATGTACATAGACCTCTATCCCTATCTTTATATATTGATATCTTTACATCTATCCATGTCTGCATTTCTCCCTCTATAAATGTCTTTTGCCTCCTGTGGTGGTAATGTGCTTATATTAATTTCATGATTGAGATGTAGGGGTGGAGTCTGTTAATCTGGTGATAGCCATTGAGTAGGCAATAAGGCCTCTGTGTGGGCATGACTTTCTCCTGAGTCTTCTGAGAAATCTCACAATATTTCCCTGATGGAGATGAGAAGCTATCTCCCCACTTGTTGGGAGTTAGTCTCAGAGACAACAAACTACAGATAAGATAAGATGGCAGCATCCGAGGAGCCAGAGGAGAAGCCACACAGCCTTGCCTTGATGGAACCAGACCTCTGAAGTTGGAGAGGAGAGGCTTATGAGCTAATATCTGACTTATGACTTTGTACTGGACTAGGTTGGGATGCTTTCTCAATGTTCCATTCCTTTTGTATATAAACCATTCCCTTCTATCCATACACATGTCTGTGAAATTTGTTTCTCTAGTTTACCCGTACTAACACACCTCCTAGTTCTTTCATCTCTTTCCTTTTACTTTGCTCCTATCCATGTAACATGTCCAACCTCAGAAGTTCATCTCATCTACAATGCATTTGATCAAACCTCAACACATTTTAAATTGCTTGTCGTACCCATGTCCAAGGGTTTGTTGGCTCCCCACTCCCTTTCCACTACCACCTCCTGCCTGTTCCCCTGAAACCAACAGTCCCATTGGTTTCTCTTCAGAACTGTTTATCTTGTTTATGATATATGTAGTAAATATATATATGGAAAAAAAGGCCTATAAATAGTTCTGGGTCGGCCTGCAGGCCCTCATGAATGTTCTGGGATCATATCTGTTGAGGTGCCAAGTCCCGTGCTTTGAACCTGACGTCTATTTTCAGGATTCCAAGTGGACTTCTCTGCTTTCCTCCCCTTGCTTCTCTGTTGTGCTCCCTTTGTGTTTGAATCAATGTATCAATTATTATACCAAATATAATGGTTAAAATAACATTCTCAGTTAACATTTTTGTAAATATCACTCTTTCAGTAAAAAAATGTCACAATATGGAAACTATTTCCCCTATTAAATCTTAGGTAACTAGTTATGCAAAAGGAAAATGTGCGTGTGTGTGTACCCATATGTGCTTGCATTATATGATGGAAGCATTTCCCATAAAATTGTTTCTGACTCTTGACAACCTCACCTATGTCAGAATAGAACTGGATTTCATAGAGTTTTCAATGGATGTCTTTTGAGAAATGGATTCTCAGGCTTTTTCTCTGGAATGAATTGCAAATATATCATGTAACCCTCAAAAAAAAAAAAGAAAGGAAATTGTCTTCAAGTAGGGACAGAGAATTTCAATATAGACAGTCTGAAAAACATATGCTTTTTCAATCACTCTCTAAATAGAAAAAAAGCAAAAATTGCAATGTATGTACTTAAATATATACATCATTTTTTTCAATTTGATGACTCATTTGGGAACAGGAATAAGAATTGTGTATTTAATTAATTTATTGGCTTTTCTACAGTATTTTTCACAATGAATATTTCACACTTCACTTTTTGTAGCATGATAGCTGGTACTTATTCATTGACACTAAGAAAAACACTAAAAAGTAAAAGATATAATAGCTGAGAAATTGCAATATTACATTATAAGGGGAATAGTGTGAGACGTTCTACTTCTTTAGAGATTTATAAGCTCAGGAACTCACATGGGCAGTACAATTCAGTTCTACTGAATCACTCTAAGTTGGAATGGACTTCGTAGCAGTGAGTTTTTTGCTACTATGTTTTAAGAATTTATTAAAATCAACATGCTCTAATAAAACCTCTTGCTAATAAGTACATTCTGACCCAGTAATTTATGACCCAGCATGAACAGATTTATAGCCTTAAATATTTGTGGAATTCACGGCCACATCTTTCTCGTACAGAGACCTGGTAGGGTCGAATCACCTCCTTTGAATTAGCAAGCATGTGCTTAACAGCTGCAACACCAAGCTTTCTAACAAGTTCAAATAACCTGTATGAAGTATGCTCCCAACTATGAAGAAAAGAGTACAATTGTGTATACAACGTGTGGTAGAAAACTTGGCCGCATCTGACAGTATCATGGTACATTTTCTTGGAAAATATGAAGAGATGGTATTGAATATAGATACAATGATAGGGATCTATAGATATAGATAGTTTCTACTCCCAAATTGAGTTAAGTAAAAAGAAGTTCAACTGATACAAGTAGAAATAGGTGGTGAATAACAAAAAGTGGTCTCTCTTGAACCACTTTTTATTCAGCTTATTCTCTATGAATAGGAGCTAATCACCTTCGAAGGAGACCCAGTGAATTGAAAGTTTCCTAGTGTTCACCAAGTAGACCCACTGAAGAAAAAAAAAAAAAGATGTGTAAGTCTGTTTCTGGAAGGATTTCTACCTTGAAAACCCGATGCTGTAGTCTGCTGAGCCATTTTGACCCAAGCTGTTGGCAATGAGCTAAACATAGTGTGGCGGTCGTGTGCTTATGTTCATTTTATGATTTGAAAAGTAGGGGTGGAGTCTAGCCTGTTAATCTGGAGATAGCCACTGAGTAGCCACTGAGGCCTCTGTGTGGGCATGACTTTCTCCAGATACATCTGGGAAATCTTGCAATATTTCCCTCATGGAGATGAGAAGCTGTCTTCTCCAGTTGTTGGGAGTTACTCTTAGAGACGATAAATCACGGACAAGCAAAGATCGCAGCGTCCGAGAAGCTGGAGGAGCCGGGGGAGACCACACGGCTTTGCCCCAATGGAATCAGACTGCTGAAGCTGGGGCAGCCACATGGAGACCTCTGCCAGCGAAGAGTTGCTTCTGCTGTGGATGGACCCTGAGCCCTGGAAGCGAGGAGTCATGTGGAGACCCCTGCCAGCGCCGGGATTTTGCACCCACTGACCTGTGACTTCATGAGTCAGAAGGAGACTTTATAGACTGATTTCGGGCATATGGGTTAATATCGGACTTATGACTTTGTGCTGGACTGGGCTTAATGTCCTGTTCCTCTTGGATATAAACCTTTTTTCTTATATCTATATGTGTGTGTATGAAATTTGTTCCTCTAGTCTACCCAGACTAACACACATAGATAATTATCTTTGGCTGTGATGTGTTATGATTTCTCTATAGATAGAGATATTAAGTGCATTTAGATGACTGAAAACTAAATTTGTGGTTTCAAGAGGCAAGTAATGAAAAAAAAAAAAACAACAAACCAAACATCTAGAGTCTGTAGAAAGGCTTCATGAAGTGAAGATGCTGCAACCTTGACAGGGTATTCTACCTCCAACTAAGCACTGTTCTGTGCTAAAGATAAGTAGGTTTGGGCTTTATAAAGGAGATAAGCTCTTGGGATTAAAAACATCGGGAAATAGAATGTTCAAATGTGTGGCTTTTGCTTTCAGAAACCAAGGAATTGATTATAGGTTATTGCACCTGAGTGTGTAACTCAAAACTTCTGGCAAGAGTAACATGCATCAACAGTGCTGTCATTATTAAGTGCGGTCCAATTAGTTCCAAGTCATAGTAACCCAATATACAAAAGAATGAAACACTGTTTTATAGAGTCCAGGCCTCTTATGCCTTATGAATAGGTTCATTGACAAAGCCACTGTGACAGACAATATGGTTAGGGGTCTTACTCTTCTTCACTGTCCCCGAATGTACCAAGCATGGTGCCCTTTTTGGAGGACCTATCTTTATTGATAACATTTTGAAATTATGTAGGAATATTCTCTCTATCTTTGTTTTTCAGGGGCATGCAAACTATACTTCTTTCAAGACAGATTTGTTTATCCTTTAAAGAGTTCTTGGTACTTTTAGTGTTCTTTGCCAGCACTACAATTCAAATGTATCATTTTTTTTTTCACTCATCCTTCAGAGTCCAACGTTCATACGCACAGGATGCAATTGGAAGCATCATGGCATGAATACCGCACACTTCAAAGTGAAATCTTTGATCTTCAACACTTCTGTGGCAGGTTTGTGATCATGTGTCATTTTTATGATTGGGATTCCAGGGGTGGAGGCTAGCCTGTCAATCTGTAGGTAGCCAATGAGGTCTCTGAGAATTCTGGGACATCTCAGGGTATTTTCCCAATTGACTCTCAGTCTCTTGGAGTCAATCTCCCGACAAGACAAGATGATGGCATGTTGATAGATCCTGGGTCCTGGAACCTGCAGGAGTCGGAGGAGAAGCCTCATGGGCTTGCCCTGATGGAATCAGACCCCTCAGGCCAGAGAAGCCACAGAGAAACCCCTGTCAGTGCTGAGATGCTTCTACCACCAGTGGACACTGCTGATGGACCCTGAGCCCTGGAAATGAGAAGTCATGAGAAAACCCCTGCCAGCACTGGGATGATTCTACTGCATGTGCTTCATGAGTTGGAAGAAGGCTTTATACACTGGTATCGGACATATGGGCTAATTTCAGACTTATAACCTTGGACTGGATTGGGTTGGGATGCTTTCTCGATGTTCCATTCCTCTTGTATATATACCTTTCCCTTATATTCTTGTGCATGTTTATAAAATTGTTTCTCTAGTCTACCTGGACTAGCACAACTTTAAAGAGATTGTGTGCTGCTTATCTAGCCAAAATAATGTTTCTTTTTTTCTTGGCTGCTGCATTCATGAACATTGATTATAAATCCAAGCAAGATGAGATTATTGACAAATTGAAGCCTGTCTGTTTACTATGATAGTATCTCTTTTTCCAGCTGTGAAGATTGTGGTCTTTTTACATTGAGTGATAGTCTACATTGAAGACAGAAGTCCTTGACCCATATCAAGCACTGAAAGTCCTCCTCATTTTCAGCTAGCAAGTGTGTGTCATATGCAGGTTGTTAATAAACCCTTATAGCCATGTCATATTCTTCTATATTTAATCCATTTTCGAGTATTATTGGCTCACCATACACAGTGAATAAGTATGGTGAGAGAAAACACTGCTGTCCTGATTTTAACCTTGCAGGATTCTTCCTATCTGCTCAAGTGGCACGATTGTGAAGGTTTTAAGATGCAGTTACTCAAGTAAGACTTTTGTCAAAATTATTGATGATATCGGTAGAGAAAATATCAATTTCTCTAATATATCATATTGTCAGTGAAGCCTCTCAGAAGACACCACTTGACTAATAAGATTAACCCTAAAATCATAAATTATGGCATACAAAAGAGATGTGTAATCTATGACTCTAAAACAGTTACAGTATTGTTAGGAAAATACAAAATCTAAATAGAAAATATCAAATGCATGTGTAAAATTGCATAAAACAGATCACATGTGTCTTTGGTTTTGAGAAAAGAAAGATCCGTGAATTATATAATCAAAGTAGTAATAATAATGTAAAAATAATCTCTTCAGTTGCTTTTGGAAGTTAAAGTAGAATTTTTGAAAATTGGCTCATAGTTAGACTGCTCTGTTAGCTGGCAGGAATGATTCTCTACATTCATTTGGGGTTTGTATCAGACCTGGAGTTTTAATACATCACAGTCATGCTGCACTATTGATGTTTCTGCTTAATGAAGTGGCCTTTATTGAGAATGTTGCCTCTTGCTGTCTGAGATCAAAAGGAAGGATATTTCAATTTCTATATTTGAAGAACAAGGTTATATTTTTTCCAAGATTTTTTTATGGTAGCACACTGTTCTATATGCCTAAAATAATGTTGCTTATCCTTATGATGTTTCATACAATTAACTGTGAACCTTTTATCTATTGGAATTTCTATTCTCCAAACATAAGAAAAGGGATATTGAGAGTTTTGAGTCATATATCAGTGCCAAAATTTTTATTCTATTACTACTTATTGCAATTATTTATACTTCGGAGATTAGTAATATCTCTAAATCAATGGAAAGAATGCTTCTATTTTTCTTTCTTTCCTTTTTTTTTGGGGGGGGCATCACTGCCCCTGGTGGTCATGGGTGCTACCCAGTGCTTCTGAGAGCCACTGCTGGATTTGAACCACCAAGCCCACGGGCCACAGTCCTGCACTCAACCACTTATGCCACCAGGGTTCAATTAAATTAGATTCAGTTGGCTAATTTTGTATCCTAATATATGTTCCAAAAAATAATAAAATACATGCTCATTGTCATGAATTTTGTATCTGAATATAAGGGCTAAATAGTCTTAAAATAAATAGTCTTAAAAGGTACTTATATTTTTCATGTCTACTCATTTCTCTAGGTCAGCCAAGAGATTGACTTTTTTCTATATACCAAAAATTTAGAAATAAACTTTGTATTAACATCAATGTTTATTTTAGTATTTAGAGGAAAGCTTGTCACTTTTTCACACTGTGAGCCTGAGGGTAAAAATCATCAACAACAGAAAACTGTCAAACCCAGTGCAGAACTCGCATGTTCACTGATTTAGATGTAAGAAGACTTCAGTAAATAGATCCAAATATTTTTATATTAACAGGTCAATCAAATGATTCTTATTACACAAATTACTTTTTTCTAATATATCTTGGGTGATATCTCCCAATTTCTTATACTTCATGATCTTTATGGATCTCGTACATTTAGGAAACATGTGGTCTAAAAGTAATTGTCCTGACTCTCTGCATATATATATATATGTAAAATCTTTGAATTATCTAAAATTCTATACAATTATCTCTTATTTTAGATATTATTACTATCATTATTCATGATATATTTATGGCAGTCATGTGCTTATGTTAATTTTATGATTGAAATGTAGGGGTGGAGTCTACCCTGTTAATCTGGAGATAGACATTGAGCAGCCAATGAGGCTTCTATGTGGGCATGGCTTTCTCCTGAGACTTCTGGAAAATCTCATGATATTTCCCTCGTGAAGATGAGAATCTATCTTCCCCAGTTGTTCAGAGTTAGTTTCAGAGACGATTAATCACAGACAAGATGGCAGCATCTGAGAAGCTGGAGGAGCCGACAGAGAGACCACACAGCTTTGCCCTGATTGAGTCAGATCTCTGAAGCTGGGGCGACCACATGGAGACTTATGTCAGCGATGAGTTGCTTCTGCTATTGATGGACCCTGAGCCCTGGAAGTGAGAAGCCATGTGGAGTCCCATGCCAGCACCGGGATTCTGCACCCACTGACCTATGCCTTCGTGAGTCAGAAGTAGACTTCACAGACTGATTTCGGGCATATGGGTTAATATTGAACTTATGACTTTGTACTGGACTGGATTGGGATGCCTTCTTAGTGTCACGTTCCTTTTGCATACAAACCATTTCCTTATATCTACATGTGTGTCTATGAAATTTGTTCCTCTCGCCTACCCAGACTGACACATATTCATGATATATTCATAAAATATATCACTTTCCAAAATTCCATGGATTTGTTTCTACATGGATTCAAGCAGCTGTCAAGAAATCAAATGTTGTATTGTCTTGGAGAAATAGGTGGAAATGGTCTCTTCAAACTGTTAAAAGGAAAGACAACATCTTGAGATCCAAGGTGTATCTGACATAAACCATGGTAGCTCTAAATTTTCTCATATGCATATTAAAGTTCTACAGTGAATATAGAAGCAAAAAAATTGAGTCATACTGACTATTAACTGTAGACTATCAAAAGAACTGACATTTATATTTGAAGTTGCAACGGCAAAACATCCTTTAGAAGCAAGGATAGAACTTTATTTACTTATTCTGAGTTTATTATCAGGTAGTGTGGTAGTTACGTAATCTGTAATCAATCTGAGGATTCAGAGATAAGAGGTTAAATCTAGCCTGTCAAACTAGTCATACCCAATGAGGCCTTCTGTGTGGGCATGGCCTTCTTCTGAGGAATCTGGGAATTCCTGTATTTCTCCCTGGAAGCAGTCATTTCTGGAGGATTCTCTCTCTCTCTTTCAGTCCCTGTGAGACATTCATGTGGACAAGCCACATTGAGACAGGCTGATGGCATCCTGAGTAGTAAAGCATATAGGGACCCTGCCAGACCTGAGATGCCTCTACCGGCACTGGATCCACAAGACTATTCACCCACTGGCCTGTAATCTTCCTTCACTTAGTATATTTGAATTTGTTGTGTGAAGCTGAAGAATATATAGACTTGTAGTAGATATATGGGCTGATATCAGATTTATAGACTTGGACACTACCAGGCTGGAATGCTTCTTTAATGCACAATTGTTCTTGTAGGTAAAGCTCTTTCTAGTACACATACAAGTGTCTATGAAGTTATTTCTTTAGCCAACCCAGATTAACACAGGAGGAAACCCTCTCTAGAGAAAGACATGATGCTTTGGAAAGTCCCAGGTGAGCCCAAAAGAGGAAGATTTTGAAGATGTGGATTGACATAGTGATGACAGTGATGGCATAGCAACAATTGTAAGGATTGGAATGCAGTGGGAAGTGTTTTGCTTTATTGTTCTATTGCATCAAAACAAAGTCAACCACCTAAAACAATATAAAAAGTCCTCAGAGGTCTATATCTCCATTTTCAATTCCTTGATAGTGACTTTGGGTTCTGCTGAATTTAAGCTGGGTGTGATGATAGTAGTCTTTTACCACTCACCCCTTTGTGAATTACTCCAGAAGCAGAAAAGCCTCTCATGAGGGCACAAAGTTTTAGTCAGAGTCAGATTCCTTGCTATAACTAATAATAGTAGAAGTATGAAGAACAGGCCATTTTGGCACAGTTTTTAACAACTCCCTCAATCTTTGGGGGGTCAAAAGTTTCCTCTTGATGATTGCTGAGACAACTGTTAAGATAGACATCACCCAAGGTCTTCCAAATCCTAATTCTTCCAGAATCCAACTACAGATGTAGCTTTGAACAATACTACCTAACATATTGTGACAATGAAGGCATAGTGAATCGTAACTTGCCTTGCAGTTAGCAACTTGAGACCATCAGAATGAAGAAGAGGAGTTATACTCCTGTAAAGAGTTATAGTCTCAGAAACTAACAGGTATGAAAGCTAGATGGGTTATACAACCTAGTTCCATCCACAAAAAATCTTTCAGGCCGAAGGCAATCAGTATTAATCGCCCTGTATGTCAGGGACACCATGACTCTGTTTAATGTCCCTCCTTCTGTTGGACCCTCTAGTCTGTCAGTCCTCTGGTGCCACAGAGTTCCTGGATGGAGGAGATTTTGTGCACAGCAATCTCAGAGACTAAATTTGGTGTTCTGCTGCTGCCTCTTCTTCATTGTTGGTTTTGAAATCCCTATTCTTGTTGATGGAATGACTTATTTAATACACAGCAGGATGAAGATGGACCAACATCCACATTAGATTTCCAAATTTTATGATAATAATTAACCCTATAAATGATCACTCACAATTGAATGACAGCATCCTATCAGCATCTGTTTCACCTTCTCTATCTTAAATTGATCAGGAAAAGGAAACTATACCGAATTTACATTGGGTCCACTTAACTTTGTGGTAAAAATTGTAAAGATTATGGATCAGAGAGTCATATCAAGTAAGCTACTGGATCACTGGGAGAGGTCTGGAACTGTCTTCTCTGCAATTTGAGCCTTATCAAGGAGAAGGACTATAGTATGAATACTTGAACATAATTGCTTTCAATTGACACAAACCCCCATATAACAAAGAATCAAGATTTAACTTTTTCAGAAGAAGGAAGAGTAAAATTAGGCTTCAGTCTCATCAGAATGTCCACCATGTTTAAAGTTAAAGTTATAGTTGGCACACAAGTTCAAGGCAAATAGTTTACAAGGGTGATAACCACCTTTCCTTTAATTTCAATTAATCAGGATGATATCAAACAGAAGGGTGCCATCTCATAAGGTTTCTCAGAATGCAATCTTTGCAGAAGCAAAATGTCACATTGCTCTAGCATGAAGGAACTACTTAATGTGAACACTGATTTTGAGTTAGTAGCCAAGCCTCTGTTTATTTAATGTTTATATTCATAGATAAGGCAAATATTTCACTGAAAACATTAGATAGTAACTTTACTAAATGGATCCAACCACCTCTAGTATGCAGTCTACTTAAAATGATGACATATAATGAAACCTATTTATAATACACTGATCATCTGGACAAATAAAGATGAAATGGAAGGAATTAGACGTATTAATCACACCAAATTAAAAAAATGTTCTAAACTATCTCACTATCTTCCATAATGCCTCTGTTCTTCTATGTATGACTAATATTCTTCATTTTCTAAATTTTAGTCTTTTTTGTTATCCAAATGTTTAGTCTTTCACTAATCTTTTCACACACTACATTGATTTTTCTAATCAACAATTTTACATGTCCTTGTTAGTTTATTATATGAGTTGCTGTTTCAAACAATTTGCATTCCTCATTTTGTTTTAAAATGTATTTCATTATACTCTTATCTGATAGTGTAATTTATCATTAATAGTAATTTTCCACCTAACTAATACATGCACAATACTCATTCTCCAGAAGTTATATATCTATTTTTTCCTTGAAATTTGACATTTGAAAATTAATTATATTTGCATATTTCTGTAAAGTAGAATTTGTAGTAGACTTCCTTATTCTACATAGACTTTTAAAAATATTTTTATTCTTGATAGTTTCTTCCTTACATCTTGATCACTCAATGAGAATGTTACAAACATACTTGTTAGAGATTCTTTTATCTATTGTAAGATTTAATGTTTTCCTTGTACATTATCCAATTACATGTGTTATCTTAGTAACCTTATAAATGGTGTTCAATACTGTGTTGGGTGTCTGGAAACTAAACATTGATAGTCACATTAAAAAACCCAGAAAATCAGGAAAGGGTATTTAAAGGCCATACACATGCCTGGAGGACATCTGGGGACAGAAAGATTCATTTGCAGTTGATGGGTCCTGAGTTCTCAAATGTTGGAAGAGAAACCAGGCGAGGTGACTTGCTGACAGGACACAGATTACTTGGAGGAGTGGTCTGTTTCTCACTCTCTATGTTAAGGGAAAGTGGTGGAAGCAGAGGCTACTCTACATTCCACCCACATAACATGTGTTCCTCTGAAGGAGGGGTAGAATCAGGCTCCATATTCCTCAACACTGGTGTTGGAAAGCTCATTATCTCAAGTCCCCTAAAATAAACGATTTGAGTGCATTGCATTATACAAAAGCAGAAATGAAGCAAAGTTTGCCTATGAAGTGGGTAGGATAAGCCACTGTCAAAGGGATTGGTAAAATAAAACAAAAGTAATTCTCCAATCAATATTGCCTTCACAATCAGAATCAAAACTTAAGAATTACTGCATCCCTTCATTAGATTGATTCAGATGTTATGCTGATTGGAAACCATTCAAAGGAATCAAACCAGTAGAGTTTTATAAACAATAATCCAGCCTCATGACTCTCAAGTTAATTCTGACTCAACCACACTAGAACATGGAGAATTGCCCTGGTGTGCTGATTATTTAAGGAGTGGAAAATTTCTTCTTTGTCCCATGGAAATATTGATACTTTTGAATTGTTGAGCTTGACGTGCCTGCCCAACCACAAGCAGCTCAACTTGTACTACTCTAGACCACCAGCAATCCTTTCAGACTGTTTGTATCAAAACTATAAAATATTCCTACACCATATTTTCTAAAACATACATCTATCATCTTCCAGTGGTGTCAAAAGATAGGACACAGATGTGCAAAAGACACCAAATGAAACTACCAGGGGCCCATAACAAAATGAATGTCTATACAATGTCTGTTTAGTTCTTTTAAAGAAATGTATTTCTTTTTATAAAAATACTTCTGTAGCAAATTATAGCAACATGCAAATTAAGCATTTTTTGTAAGCTCAGCTTGGATGTATCTTTATAGGCCAACCTGTATGCTAGTTTCCTCTTTGAACCTTCTGACATGCTAGCTATGCTGAGATATGTCCTCTTTTCCCAAAATGACCTTGTTGCCTCTCAATTTCTTGACCAAGTGCAGCAAACATGGGCTACAGTGATCATTGCTGTGGGTGCTATTCTGGTCCATGGATTTGTCCGTTTTTCTGGTGTTTGGGTTTAAATCTAGTGGCAGGTAACACTTGTAAACAAATATCAATATTTTTGTGAGAATCAAATCTAATGAAAGGAAAAGAAGAAGAAACATCCAGGAAGGTTTTCTGTTCAACTGTTAATGATAGTGTTACCCAAAGTGTTGTAATTCGAAGTAAAAATGTTTTACAAAAAAAAAATCTAAAAGCATTCATGTAATCTAAGTAATATTACATCTAAACAATTCATGACAATTTATCAAATGTGATTGAGTGATAAACCTATAGTAAGGATTATCAAGGATCCTGTATGATATGAGTCAGGGGGAGATCTATGGAGCAGGACACCATGAGATAGGGTGTTGGGTGACACCAATCCTTGGGATACCACTCAATCTTCTATTAATATTGGGTTTCTAAAAGAGGGGGCATTTTCATTTTCAGTGACATTAATAATACATGTTATTCTTTATACTGAGTCACTTGCAGTAAAACAATGTAAGCCACCCTGAAATTCTTTAATGGAGATTTTGAGAAACAGATAAAATAAAACAAGGAAATTGCAAAATTAGGAGCATCCCTTTTATCAAGCTAATCTAAGTGATTTCTTAAAACCGCCAATGTCTACTCCAAGCCATTGAAGTCTTTGCTGGGGTGGCCATCTGCTCTACAAAAACACGTCACAATAGGATAAAGAAGCAGGACACAGCATCAAAACAGGCATTCAATGTCTTGAAGACATAGGGTGGGGTACCATAAAAACCGAAAGGACACTTGGCAGACCAGTTTTTGTCCTACAATTTTTTCTGCTAGGCAAGCATCTAGCAACTCTCTCTGAGTTAATTCCCCCAATTGCATTGCTTGGGAAGGTTCTCTCTGGCCACAGTGAATTTTTTCTAAAAAATGGTTTCTCTCCAACCTCATTTTGTTTGTTTGTTTTGGGGGAGGGGGTGAGGTTGATTTAAGAGCCTGGCAAGAAGCTGTGAAATTTTGTTTCCTCTCAGAAAGAAAGCTGCAGAAATTGTTGTGATGTTGAACACAACATACAAGGAGAACACTGTGGAAAAATCTCAGCTTTACAAGTAGTTTTCTCATTTCAAAAAAGGTGAAATGTCCCCTGTTGATAAATCTCCTTCTGGACATCAATCAAGTTTCTGACTGTCAACTTTCTGCATTGGGAGTTCACTCCCCCAGGCCATCCCATTAATGAGACTTTGCATGTACAAGTTCTGAAAAGATTGGTTAACACTGTGCTAGAAATCAGGCCTGATTTCTGGTGCATGTGGGGACTGGTTTGCCACCACAATAATGCACCTACCTGCTCATGCAGCCATCTCAGTGCACCTGTGTTTGGCACAGGACAACGTGCTTCTCTTGTCCACACACCTGACCCATCTGACCTCCCTCTTATGACTTCTTTTTGCTTCTACAAACAAAGAGGAACACAGAGGGCAGCAAGCTGACTGATGACATGAAAGAGATGAAAGAAAAAGAGAGGGAGGTGCTGTGAACCATTCAAACAGATAAATTTTAAAAATGTTTCCAAGAATGGAATCACAGATTTGGCAAATGCATTAAGTGTAATGGAGAACACTTTGAAGTTAATAAGGTTGACTTGTTAAAAAATACATAAATACCCAACTTTGGGGGAATATCCTGTTTTGGGGGTACACTCTTGCACATCCTGACATTAATTACTTTTCCATTTCAGCATGAAACTGACTAAGCAAGTCTGTGCCTCACATGCCTACAGTTCTGTATTTCCAGAGTAGACATTTCAAAATAGCTCTTGTAAATTAAAAAAAAAAGTTGTTGTTAAATTGATTTAAACTCATAACCACTTGACATGTATTAGAGTAGAATTATTTTCAATGGGTATTATTTTGAAAGTAGAACTTTTTATCAAGGAAACAGAGTGGAAATTGCAAATCTTTCAGTAGGCTGCCAAGTGGAGACAATTCGCACTACTAGGAACTCCAATTAGTTCCACTGTCCCTGTCCTGACACACGGAAAGATTGTCATTTGATCTCTGTGATAAATGATATTTGAACTTTTCATTATGAATTAGGTGAAGCTTCCAGAGCATATCGTCAGTCTTAGGTTCAACAATTTCTATGTGTTTTCACTTCAGCTACTCAATTGTAGCCCCCTCAGTGCACTGCCACTTATTCTGTTTATTCCTGCGTTTCCTGGTTCCATTCCTCCTTTTTCCTAAGGTTATGTTCTGAAGTTTCTTTATTCTGCCTCTGGGGTGAATTCAATGGCTAATCTGAAGGGGGATTCAGGGCTGTATCCTCAGGGGTCCTACTCTGTTTCCAACTGCTGTAAAATCAAGGTCATCTAAAACTGACCCTAAAAGACAGGCCTGAACTGTCCATGTCAGTTTCAAAAACTGTAACTCCTTGTTATTTTTCCCCGAAGTTTTACTGGCATATAATTCACCTATCATATAATTCTATGGTTCAGTCACATCAAGGAGATGTGTACAATCATCATAATAATGAATGATTTTATCTTTTCTATATTTTATAAACCATCAGGAAGAATTCCTTCCAAATATGTGTACATGAGAGAAGATGGCAATAATAGAAGACATAACAAAATATTCTTTGATGCACCCTTGTGTTTTCATATCAAATTTGTTCAGATTTTCATTTGTATTAATTTCTTCATTCCACCTTCTCTGTTCAAACTTTCTAATTTTATCTATATCAATTATACTGCATATTTTAATTATTGTGTAAAACTATCTTGTTTCAAAAGCAGTGTTCTTCAGGTTTGACTGCTACCTGGTTTTAAGCAACTTAGGTTCTGTTCATTTTAGCGTTGTGGTTAAATAAATTGAAAACTACATTCTAACTGTAATTTACTAGCCCTAGGACAGGGCGATGCATTAGTCATTATATGCCTTCATTTTTTTCTTTGATACCATAGAGATTATGAAGTTTTTATTTTAATTTTTCTGTGAGGACAAACTAAAATTGAAATATTCTAACAGTGAGTGGACATTCAATCAATATAAGATTGTTTTCTTTACATTTTGTTTTTTTCAAATAAATTTGCAAAAAGAAACTGAGAATATAAGAACTGATTAAATTCCCCAAATACAGAAATTCAGGGATTCTATCAGAATATTTAATGGATCATTTTATGTGTTAGCCTGGGTAGACTAGAGAAGCAAATTCATAAGCACACATATGTATATAAGGGAGAGGTTTATATACAAGAGCAATTGAACATTCAGAAAACATCCCACCTCAGTCCAAGCCAAGGTCATAAATCCAACATTAGCCTATATGTCCTATAAAGTCCTCTTCAGATTCATGAAGCACATGCAATGGCACCAGACAGTAACAGACCAGTGGGTACAGAGTCTTGTGTATCCAGTGGTGGTAGAAGCATCTTAGCAGCCCTGGCAGGGGCCTGTCTGTGGCTTCTCAAGCACTCAGCACTGGCAGGAGTCTCTACATGGCTTTTCAGGCTTCAGGGGTCTTGTTCCCTCAGGATAAGCCCATGTGGTTTCTCCTTTGGGATGTCTTACCAGGAATCAGCCTTGTGTCTTGTTAGTAGAGTATGTCCAAGGGACTGACTGAGAGAGATAGTGTGTCTTCCCCAAAGAAGGAAGTACCAGATTGCCCAGATTCTCAGGAGACGGCCAGGCCCACACAGAGGTCTCATTGACTGTCTCCAGTTTGACAGGCTAGGATCCACCCCTACACTCTTACTCCTCAAATTGACACTAAATTAGATGACTGTAATATTTTAAAAATTAGGTTATCATATTACTTTTGTTCAATTCACCATATTTGTGGTCCACTATTCTAAAAATATAATTTCTTAAATCAATATCAAAAATAAGTATTTCAATTTTTATTATTATATATGACAATGGTGTGAATTATATTGCTCTGGCAAAATTATGAGAATCAATATACCCCCAAAAATCTCCTACAGAGAGATTAAGAACAAAATAGAAATTCCTAATTCTTCAATTGCCTTCCAACCAGAATATTTACTATATAATTGTAATTTACCTATTCTGATTTATAGTGTTAGAAATTATAATTTTAAAAAATTTCAGCACAAATCGAGTTCAATAAGAAATAAAGTATATGTGATATATACATATCAATGTTTGTTGTACACAGATGGAATAAAGGTTAATGCTAGGCTTCTAGCAAATGTTTTATGGTTAGAACCCAGATCATTTTTCTGCAATAGAGAAACCCTGGTAACCTAACTCAACAAAGATTGCAGCTTAGAAAACCTTATACAGAAGTTGTTCTCTTTTTTGCAACACCCCCCAAATATTTTCTACTTGTGCCTTTGCTGTAATTGCCTCATATATGGAATGTTATAAGAACTGAAAGAACACCTAACAAAATGATTTTTTAAAGAAATTATGTACTGTCACATGGAATTGCTAGGCATCAAAAAACAACTCAACTTGATCTAAAAGAACTCTTAAGATTAGCTTATGTCTGAAGGATATCTTAGCAGAAAAAGTACAGTTTTGTAAAATATATTGATTATAAGCACAAGGGGGCACTCTTCTCTGAAAAGATCAATATGAGAGTGGTTTGGAAAATAATATTCCTATTCTATGAACAATCAAAAGTTCAATTTTAATACCTTCAAGTGACCATATTAAGGACAATAACTTAACATTAGAAAATGAATGTTAACATTTTCATTGCTGAAATAAAATCTATATCATGTTGATCCGATTCTGCTCAATAATACAAGTTATTTTTATTCAACAAAATTGCTTAAAATGTCTTATTCTTTTTTTCTACATCGGTATGATTTTTTTTTGGTCTGAAATTCTTCCACATCAAATTTCAATGTTAAATTTCATTCAGGTGAAGTTCCATGTCTTATCAAGACTCTGCTCAAAAACTCCAATTCCTAAATGATTCTCAGAAGTTTAAGAAACTAAAGAAAATATATGTTCTTCTTACATCAACATCTTTATTTGTCTGTCACGATGGGGTGGCTGTGTTGCTGTGTTTCTGGGGAAATGTCCATGGCATTTCAAAGAGCAGGTGGGTCACCCAAAGGCAGCAAGTTTCAGAAGCGTTCTCCCACCTGAACTTTGAGAGTACCTTAGGAGCAGATTTGATGCAAGAAACACTATGACAGAAGAATTGCTAAGTCAAGGAATGTCATTGATTACATCATAAAGGAGGGAGACAAAAGGTCATACACAGACGGGAAAGGAAGAAAAGATCACAGTGGTTGTCAGAAAAGATTGAAATTATACCTTAGGCATAAAGTAGATTAAATAAATGGAAGAAGTGCTGAAGCCAAAGACTCAAAAAGATAAAAGAAAATATTATAATACAATGTAAAACAGCTAGAATTATATTTTTTATAAAAGGAAGGGCACCATATCCTTCCACAAAAATGAAAGTACTCATTTAAAAATTCACACTTTGAGTTGCAATATTGGTAGAGTCTCTGGGGAAAATTATTGAATGGTACGGGAATCATCAAAAGAAGAATACATGGAAAGAATACATAGAGTTACTGCACCAAAAAACTGTTTGACATTCAAGCATTTCAAGAGGTAGCATACGAGAAAGAACCAAAGCTTGTGAATGAAGAAGTACCCCAAATCAAGACTGATAGAATTCCCATTGAAATATTTCTTCAAGCGAATGACACACTCATTTGTCTATGGCAGAAAGTTTGAAAGACAACTCCTTGGCAACCTGGCATGAAATTTAAATTTGTAATCTCCTCAAGTAAGATAATCAAACAGAATGAGTAAATTGCACAATAACTGTGATAGATAAGTTTGTTGTGCCAACCTGGCCAAAGAAGATGGGTGGATTTTTTGTGAGAACATGGCCAGTGAGAGCATTTGAGATCAATTGAAGGGCGGCTATATAAATGACTCGGAAAACCTGGCCTTTCTCCTCTTGCTCTTGGATCTTCAGACCAGCCAGCTCCCTTGTTTGTCCTGTGCCTCAATTTGCAAGCTACACTACCCATGGGATACCTAATCCATGGAATGTCTCGCTGTGAATTGAGGTTCCGGCAAGCCCTGCTTTGCTACACTCCTGGATTATACATCTCTTGAACTAGGGACTGTCAGACCCCATCATCAGATTGACTCTTGGTGACCTGTCTTGCTGTTTGGTGCTGGTGGCCAGATAGTCTTAATTGCTCTACAAAGGTCTGCTTGGCAGCCCTCAAGACTTGAAGGACTGCCAGTGTTCTAGCTATCTCATGCAAGTGAGTTGCACCAAGCCACTTGTACTGCTTTAAAGATTGGTTGACTGTTTATTTCTTATGTTAGATTTCTTTCTATGTATACATATACATATACATATACATAGAAAGAATTATTAGTGTACTGGTTTTGCTTCTCTAGTGAACCCTGTCTAACACAATGATATCAATGGTATCATAGATTAACTTTCGCAGAATATCATCTAGCAATGGTTATGGCAGTTTGTTGATAAGTAGGTGCCAGAAGTTCAGTCCAGACTCAGAAAAGAAAATAGAATAAAGGATATCATTGTTGATGTCTCATGGATATTGGTTTATAAGTGAGAATACCACTAAGATGTTTTCTTGTATTTTATATACTATGAAACAACATTAGACTGTGTGGATGTATAGCCTTGAGTAGAATTAGAATTCCAGAACAATTAACTGTTCTCAAGAGGAACCTGTTCATGGTTCATGAGGCAGTTGTGCCAAAAGAACAAGGGAACACCACAGGACTTAAAATAAGGAAAGGTGTGTGCCATTGTTGACTTTTTTCACTATAGCCGTTAAATTCATATGCTTTGCAAATAACCATAGAAATTGAATTGTATTTGGAAGAATGTGATATCAGGATTAGCTGAAGGCTTGCTAATTACTTGCTTTATGCAGATGTCACAACTGCATGCTGATAAAGGACTTGAAGTCCTTGATGAAGATCAAGGATTGCTGCCTTCCATATATACTATAACTCAATGTAAAGAAGACTAAAATCCTCACAACATGATAGGCTAAGAAAAGTTTGACGTTATCAAGAATTCCATCTTGCTTGGATTCCCCAAAAATGCTCATAGAAGCAGCAGTTAAATATATATATATATATATATATATATATATATATATATATATAAAGAAGCAGCAGTTAGAGATCTAATAAATTACTGAATTTGGCAGGCCTGCCGCACAAGACCTCTTTAATGTGTTGAAAAGCAAGGCTGTTATTTTGAAGGTGAAATCACTGCTTACCCACACGATAGTCATTCCAGTCATCACATACGCACGTGAAAGTGGAGCAGTCAATAAGGAAGACAGTAGAAAAATATGCATTGGGGCTACTGCAATGTGGAAGGCTTTCATAAGAACAAACACATTTTCTTGAAAGAAGTGCAAGCAGAATTATCTTTAGAGGTAGGGATGGATAGATTTTTGTCTCATGGCCTTTGGACTTGTTGTCAGGAGAGATCAGTGGAGCTAGATAGACTGTTATAGTGGCTATAACAACAAAGAACAATTGTGAGGATGGTGTAGGAAAGGGAGGTGTCACCATTTTTGGACACAGGGTGTCTATAAGTCAGAACGGACTCCACAGCACTTCACAACAATAATAATAATTACAAAAACTTGTACTAGCAAACTTTTATGCCTTATATTCCTTATATAAAAGAAAATAAAAACATAGGTCACATTTTACATTAAATTATTTATTAAATAATTTGATTTTGAGTATTTCTGTTATTGTTGAAGACAATGACATAAAATAATGTGTATGTAAAAGAGAGCTAGAACTTATAAATGGTGATATTATGCTATTAGGCACAGCATATACTTATACTCACCAAAGTTAGTTCCAAATATATTTCAAATTTCTTATTTTTATTGAAATTAGAATTGATCTGTGAACTAAGCTGAAGAACAAAATGGAACTTCTGCTAAAATAAAATAATTTATTGTGGGAAGAAATCAACCCAGAATCTGGTACTGCTTTGCAAGGATTCACAGATGTACTGCAGCTAAAGAAATTTGCATGATTCTGGATGACTGACATTTTTCTCTTAATAGTTAAACAGATGTAAAAGTATGAAAAGACACCTTAAATTCATTTTGCTACTCATAAAGCTTGAGTCATATAACAGCTTATCCTGTGGTAATTTTCTAAAGACTAACCTAAGTAAATGTTCTTCCTGGAGCTTGTTGAGAGAGGATTGGGATAGGGAAGGATTCCTGTCAGTTTCCTGAGATTTTTGGATAGCTGACTTTAGATAGTAAGTTCAGAATAATCAGTGAATATTTTTCTTAACAGCAATAACAAGTTGGCTTACTTCTTTGGCAGAAGCTTTTCCTTACAGCAAGCATCCAGTTCTTTTTAATTTATTTACAACCATTTGAGCATTGCCATTTCACTATATTCAAATAAAGCTATATTTGGGACAAAGGATACTACTGACTAGTATGGTAGAAAATCTTATTATTCCAAATTGGCTCCAATTAATTTATCCAATTTCATAAATAAAGAGCATTATAAAGATAAACAATCTGATTACTATTGTATCTCCAAGGAGATGTTTCAATTTAATGTAAATATAATACAATTTAGAGCTACATTTTGATTATTAATTATTTTTATGCACTTAATTGAAAGAGATGACATCACATGGTAGCTGTTTTCATGGCAAGGTGAGGAACAGAGTTACATATATTAAAAATGTAAGATTGATGTGGGACACTGCCAAGCAGAGGTAGTGTGTTCCTATAGGACAAGAAGAATAAAGGCAAGTTATTGAAAGCAAGTACTAAGGATCCAATTGGGTTTGTCTCGGCAGGATTCATGTCTGGATGGTGAAATAATTAATAAAATCAAAAGCATCCTAACAGTGGATCAATGGACAGAAATGACAGGTGCGTATTCAAAAAAATTAGACTGAAAAGTGACAATGAAAGCTGTGAAAGAGAATTGGAGGGATTGTCTCAAAATTGAACTTTACTAAATGTCTTTATTGAGCTCATGCATTGGAAAAATTGTGAAGGTGGCCCAGGACCAGACAGTGTCTTCGTCTGTGCTGTGTAGTGTTCTTCTGCATTGGAACAGACTCCCTGACTCCCTGACTCATAGTAACAATAACAACAAATCTCTATCACCAGGAGCATTCTACTTGACATTGAACAACCACACTGTTAATATTTTCTCACTTTTAAAATTTCTGATGATTCCCAGCTCTGCTTGTCAGATAATGAGCATGGTTTCTAATCTCCCAGGTTTGTTAACGGTTGAAGTTTTGTATGTGTGTGGTTATAAGTGTGTGGGTACTTATACATGTCTGTGGGCGAGACGAATGGGCAACTCATGCTAAACCAATTGCTGCCAACTCATGTCTGACCCCTGGTGGCTCTCCAGCACAGAGAAAAGCTGCCCCATTGGCTTTCTTAGTCTGAACCTGCTCAGGAAGCAGACTCGCATATATTTGTCCCATAAAGCAGCTGACGGGTTTGAAGCCTGACTCTTGTTCCATTTAGATTCTTGTGTTAACTAAGGCAAATATTTCCCCTGACTAGTCAGTCATACACTCAATGCGCTAAGATTTTATTAGAAGCTCCAAGAAGAAAGAAACTGTATCTAGCCAGCACAGGTAACATATTGCTTCCTTTCCAGCTCTGGCATTCCAAGCAGTTTTTAAAGGTCCTGTTCCCTGTTCGAATGGACTTGTTCTGGTCCCAGTAGAGGATGTTGGCATAACAAGGTTTCTGGGGAGGGCAGTCCTGGTTGTGAGATGTCCTCATGACCCTCTTTCTGATCCCTCAGGCAAGATTTTCAATTATGGAGCTTCTTCTGAGTTCTTGGCCCAGAAAGGTACCACTCATGCCTCTGCCTCTGGTCCAGGTTTCCATTCTGCTCTAGATCAGTCTTACCAGCTTTATGGCAGAGTTTAAATACTGTGTCACGCTGAAACTTTGTAATCTCCTGAGGAGGTCCAGTTTTAGAAACCCGTGAGGGATGCCTACCTGTCCTATAGGATTGCTGTGGGTTGAAATTCAATTCCTGGCAATGCATTTTGTTTGTCGTTGTTGTAGTTCATTCGTTTTGTTTTGTTTTTGTTTTATGGAGGGGTCCTTCATAATTCTAAAAGAGTATGGATATATATATTTCCCAGATTCTAACAGTATAAGTCTCAAAATTGTATCTGTCATTTCACCTCTATTTCATAAATATGTTACAGGTGACTTGGAAATCCACACAATCTTCTTTCACAGAGTCTGAAATGTATTTGTAATATCCTGATCTGAAATATGCATTTGGGGGTATCTTTTTTATTTACAGTAATCAAAATATACATTGTGACTTTCTTAAATAAGTAATATTCAACTGTTAAGGGACTTAAAACATAAATAAACAAAAGTTCTAGATTTTCTCCTCATCTTGCTTCACATCACGTCAGTGCTACCCAGCCAGGAAAATTTCTCCCTTTTTTGTTTTTGTTTTGTTTTGTTTTAAATACTCAGTCTAAACTTCACTTGGTGTATAGCTTCAACAAGGCATAATTTTCTTGGTGGTTTAAGTGAATCCCCTATACCAATCTCAAATCTTCAGCTATGGAATGCTGTTTTCTATGAACAAGCTGTGGCATTAAAGACACTACTATGTTTCACTGATGACCATAGGCCTATCCTACACTGTGATCTCAATAATTTTCACTGTGATCAATATTTCCACTACAGATTATGAGAACCCTGCACTATTAATATTTTATTCAAAAATTAGAAATAAAAAAAACACGATATAAATAAAGGACTTATATGCCTCTTGGATACTTATGGTATAGATGGAGCAACTTGGTCTCATTGTTTAATCCAATTTGATTAAATTTCTCTCTGCATCTTAAACCAGGTTCTCAGAGAAGCAAAATCAGCGATATGAATACATATGTATGTATGTATATATATGTTACTATATTAATAAAATGGTTTTAGCAATTGTAGAAGCATATAAGTCCAGCCTGAGAACAGGCAGAGTCTAAGGCTGTGGATCAGATGCTTTGTGAACGCTTCTCCCAAGTTGAGTCACTTCAGGGCCTGATGAAACGGAGAGAGGCTGGGAATACCACTAGCTGGTGGATGAAGAGGTGCATGTATCTAGAATCAGCAAGGCATGTGACTGAAGAGGAAAATGAGTCCAAAGTCAGCAGGTCGAACAATGGGACAGATGGTAGGCCACTGACAGCTTCTAGTATACACATGCATTAAGGCAGGCTGTTGGCTCAAGGTAAAAAAACTAGAGGTTGATGAGCCGTATACAGGATCCTGAGCCAGCATAAAGCAAAAACCTCTCCCCAGCGTCCACTCATATAGGATATAGGGCACTTCCCCAAGGAAGCATGCTTTCAATTGAAGCCTGGAGCCAAAGGGTCACCCTCCAACCTAATGTCCCCGCAAATGGCTGGCTACTCTCCACAGACACGATTACAGAGTTTATTACACTGCATAAGGTTCCATCATGGGAGATCGATGTGCTTCAACTGTCAAACCAATGAAAATCCTGGCTAGTCGTGTTGACACAAAACCCAACCATCACACCACATTAAAATAAGAGCAGTATTTTTAAAATTTGTTTTTTAAATGCATTTCCTAAATTTACCTTATATTGGTTTTTGCTTCTGCCACCATTCAAATTCTAAGTATAAGCAGAGCAGTATAACTTACTAAGTAAAGTAATAAGATGAAAAAATAGCATGCATGTGAATTGCAGACACATATAGTATCATTTTGCATGAACTTTTTTAAGCCCCCATTATGTATACATACACACACACACATGCACACACACAGACTCAAAGGGAATGATCTAGGAGGAAGAATAACATTTTCTGATGAGGCAAGAACTAATGTTTGTCATTTAAATTTGACCTGCCTTTCTTGTGATTGAGAGTTTAAGAAGTTTTTGCAAGATAAGACAGTAATATCATCTCACTACATTAAAGACACCTATTAGTCATGTCCCAGACAAATGGGGATTTATGACTCAGACATAAGTCTCCTAAATATGCCTGGTGTTCTTAAAAAAGGCAGAGATAAATGACTCAAAAATAACACCAAGCCAGAAATAATTTTGCATTTCACGTTACCACATTGACTTTCCTCCAGAATATATGGTACAATCTCCACACTTTATGAATAGGCTTTTGTCAATACTATAGATGCATGTTTCTAACTTCTAATCCAAGCAAATTCTTGCTTCAAGTAAAACAAATTTATCAGCTCCAGCCAGGGTTAGGGAAGATAGATGTATATATATGGAATATGTATTACAGATTGATGGACAGCTAAGCATACTTATGAATGTCCCGATGCTGATGTTGACTGTGTCTTAAAGAGAAGGTTAAGAATGTCACATATCACTCAGAAATGATTAAGTTGCCCATTTTGTCTGACAGGGTCTCATTGCATATGATCAATTGTAGTGCAACAGCAAACGATTTTTGAGGGGGAAGCAGAGAAGACATGGACTAATTTTAGCACAGATAAATGTATGCTTCTCCCCCAAATATGTGCATATGCTGTCAAGGGCCTGGTAAGGTGCCAGGCTCTGTGTACACTGATTGCATAGGGTGGTCTCAGTTCCAGCACATATTTCATTAAGAAAGACAGCAATCGTGTTCATTTTCTCTGTGGACACATCATTCCTTCAGCTTAAATATTTTGGGACTTCAGAAGGCATCATAGATGTAAATTCAATCTACTTTCAAGTTACAATTTTGCCCTGGAAAAATTATCAGAGTTCTACTTATGCTTATAAATTAAAATTGCGTATATTTTCCCAAATCCAAGTGGCCATAATTCCATCCTCACCCAGTTCGGTCTTTTTAAATCATCCAGCGAAATCCCAAACAACATTTGTCTCTGGAGAAATCTGAATAATCATGTAGCATTATGTGAGTTTTAATATGTCTGTCTTAGAACACATGAGTTTTATCCATCATTAAATGATTTGCTAATGTTCTATTGCAGGAATTGCTAAGAGGGATTTATGTAAGGCGGAAAGAATCATGTTGAAATGGCAACAAGTTCCAATTAAAAATATCTCTTATATGCTATGTTTTAGACTAAAGGTGAACTTGTCTTATTCCAAATATCCAAGGATGATACCTGCATAGCAGAGAGGAAGCAATGCTTGGGGGGTTTTGTGTGTGCTATGGCAGCGGTTCTCAACCTGTGGATCATGACACCTTTGGTGGTCAAGTGATCTTTTCACAGGGGTTGCACAATTCATAACCATAGCAAAATTATAGTCATGAAATAGCCATGAAAATAATTTTATGCTTGAGGGGTCACCACCACATGAGGAACTGTATTAGGGGGTTGCAACCTGAGGAAAGTTGAGACCCACTGCTTTGTGGACTTCGTCCTCATGAAGGGCCCCAGATGGTGTAGTGGGTTAAATCTTGGGCTATGAATGGCAAGGTGGGTGGTTCAAATGCATCACCTGCTAGAAGGGTGAACAATTAGGCCATTTCTTTTCACAGAAAGAGATTTAAAATTTTCGAAGAGTTTGCTTCTGTCTTCTAGAGTTGCTCTGAGGAGGAATTTATTTGATGACTGTGGATAGTCTTCCCATTAAAGAACCGTAGTGATGCAATAACTTACAGATCAGCTGGTAATCTGTAAGGCTTAACTTACCCATCACTCTGCAGAGAAATGACCTTTTTTCTCCAATAAAGATGATATAGGAAATCCTGTGGTGAGTCTCTGCCTTGTCAGATAGCATCACTAGGAGAAAGGAACAATTCGACGGCACATCTTTACATTCTCTCCCTTCATAGAATTGATGACGTTAAACGGCAGCATTTTTAACTTTGCATTCTCTGCTTTCCAGTTCAGAAATTGGGTTATATTAATAATCAAGTGAGTAATTAAAGCACTGACATAGATCATATAACTTACAACGTAGAAAGTCACCCCAATAGGGTTAAAATGTGGAGTTGCATTTAATATAATTGTGTATTAATAGCTCATTTATGATTAACACATAATATGTGAACACTGTTGCTGTAGTGAGATATACATTGTTCTGTTAGCCATCAAGTCACCTGTGTGGAACTACTCTTCAGGGCAGACAAAAGGCTATATGCTCCCATAAAGGTTTTCAGCCTGAGAATCACAGAGGGGTGCTTCCACTCATAGACAGAGAGTCATACTGCAGTCAAATTGATCCATTGACAGTCAGTATGTGAGTGCATGAGTGTATATACCTTGTGCCTCTCTCTTGCGTAGAGTCCCTATTTTCTCTGGATGACAATGCTCCCAGGCCCCACATGATGGATCATTCTGCAACTACATCAATAGTGACTTTGTTACTACTTTGAAATTATTTTATTTCCCCAGGTCTTTTATAGCCTAATGTGAAGGTGATCCAGATGATAGTCAATATGCTATCACAGCTAATTTTGATAGAGTAATCACAGCACAAGCTAATTTATTTTCCTAGTTGGATTATGAGTCTCCCTAAAATAAAGATTTATAGTCTAAGAAGCTCATAGGGGAGGTTCTACTCTGTCCTATGGTCACAATGAATAGAAGCATCTCTATGGTCGTTACTTTGAGTGTGAGAAAAAAGGACATGTGTTCAGAAGTAAAATGAAATGAACAAATAGAAAACATAATGAGTTTTGCATCACTTCTTATGCATTGAAAATATAGGGTTAAGTAGATCTGTCAGTTAGACTCTCAATGACTGAACTCTTTTGGGAAGCAGTGTAGAAAAGCTGGAAGGTCAAGCAGCCTATTTTTCAACTCAACCATATGCTTAAACATGACATCACCAAGGTTCTATCCCAAAAGATTGCATTGTTAGGTTACATCTAGTGGTTTACAACTCAGAACAAAACACAGGCAAATGCTTTTGCATGGTTAATAAAACACAAATAAATATCTGTCTGGAATTCTCTGCTTTGCACCCAGAATATATATCTGACATCAGCAATGATATCTCTTGTTCCATATCCTCTTTTGAATCAAGTCTCAAATATTGGCAGCTCCTTTTCAAAATACTGCAGTAAACCATTGCTGGCAATGAATGTTTTAGACTGGTGCTTTCTGGGTAGCCTAAATTCCCCCCTTCAGTACCACTGGTTCTTGATTATATGATATTCTGGATATCAGGAGATTGAAGTTATCAATAATTTCATCTTGCTGGGACCCATAATCAGAGCCCCAGGAAGCAGTGGTTAAAAGGTCACAAGTCACATTTCCTTTCCGATTAGTTGCACAAAACTCTAAAATTTTGTAAAGCAAAGATATTGCTTTGAGGACTAAGGTGAAACTGACACTAGCCATGATATTTTCCACCCACTCATATGCATGTGAAAGTTGAACACTAAAGAAAGACTAAAGAAGAATCAATAATTTGAATTATGATGCTGGTGAAAGTACTAGGGACAGTCAAATGAACTGACAAATCTGTCTTCAAAGAAGTAAAACCAGAATGCTCCTTAGAGGCAAGGATGGTGACAGTTGGCTCAAAAGCTATGGATTTGTAGTCAGAAAAGACCAGTCCCTTGAGAAGGACATCCTGTTTGGAAAAGATGAGGGGCAGCGTGAAAAGGGAAGACCCTCAATGAATTGGATTCACACATGACTGTATTGATGGGCTCAAACATGAGAACAATTGTGTGAATGGCACAGGGCTGGGCAATGGTCCATTCTGTAGATCATATGACCCTGATGAGATGGAATTCACTCAATGATGCATAACAGCAACAACAACAACAACAATGAATCCTGAAGTTTTTTTAAACTCTTTGTAAAAAGTTTGTACTGTATGAAGATAGCAAAAAGGAGGCAATATTTTCTCATTCACTTTTTTCTGGTTCCTAACATGAGCTCATCTACTAATACATGAGTGTTTGCATGCACTCATATTTTTAAGTCTTTTATTTTTAAGAAAAGTAGCTCAACAGATTCTTCTTGTTGGACCGCCTATATGTAAAACTCAACGGAAACCTGCATACCTTGTGAATCCTTGCTTAGACCCAAGATACTGGCACATAAATTCCAACATCCCACCAGCACAAAGTTACCACAGTGTGACATTTTGACAGAAGATAGATGGACTTAACGCCATTCCAGGAGGTAGCATAAGATCAAGAAAGAAGTCTAAGATTTCCCCCCAAAAAATGTGACTTAAAAAATGATTGACCAGAAACTTGGATGCAGGATCTGGCAGGATTTTGTTTTACTGTATGTTTGCTTTGCTTTTGTTGTTTTGTTTGTTGTTGTTTTTTTAAGTCAGAATCAATTCAACTGTACCCAACAATAACCATAAAATGTCACATAATTTCTAGAATACTCATATTAAAATTAACTGAATGCAATTTTAATATGATTTCCTTTAAGAATTGCATGGACAGAAAAGACAAAATAATCATGGGATCACTGTAGAATGTGTTGGTGAAGACTACTGAAAAGACCATGTTTTATATAAAGCAAACAAATCTCACTTAGAAGTGCAGCTAGAATGCTGCTTATAATTGAGAATTGTGGAAACACATTTCACATATTTCTGACATGTTTTCCTGAGAGACTAGTCCCTGGAAAAAGATGTCAAACTTGGTCCAGTCAAGGGTAGCTATAAAAGAAGACACACTCCAGGAGATCAATTGGCACAGAAGCTATGACAAGGGACTGAGACAGGGCAGCTGTAAGTCTGGTGCAAGACCAGGCAGTGCCGTGAACATTGGATCCCTTTGAGTCAGTGCTGACTTGTTAACTGCAGACGTGGGCACGGTTCACACTGTCCGCATTTGTATTTTCACTCTTAACATGACTTAACCTATTTCATTGCTCAAGACAGAGCACATCTTGTTGATAAAGATAAGTCTTTCTTGGGAACAAAATTACATAACCTATTTTTGAGCTTATTATCACCAACAGACCATCTTGATAGCACTTACTGGGTAAATTTTCACCTGCTCCTTCCACAATGATAAGCAGCATCTGTTATCTCTGTCTAGGTCTAGCTTAGTGATGTTCCTTTTGACCATACTGAATGTTGAGATAAAGAAACCCTGTCGTACTTGGCTTCTCCTGAACTCAGATAACAGAGAGAAGATGTCACTAGCATATCTTTTCTTTCTGGGTTTAATAATAAGATAGATACTGTGTTAGTATGTCTTTTTTGTAAACTTAAAAGAAGGAAAGTTGAAAATAACACAGTGCACAGTATCTTGCATATAAAATGAACATGTACACAAAGGATGTTTCCCTATTTTGAAGGATATATATGTATACTTATATATATATCAAAAATTATTGGCACATTTTAGTTTATTTTCCAAAGGAGAAAATTTCTACAGATCTATAAAATACACTATAACTGGATTTTATTCTATAAATTTATAATTATAATTTATGAGTAGACATTATCTACCACTTTTGTAAAAAAAGATGAAGTGTCACTTGTAAAAATAGCGATAAGATCAATGAATGTTGGTATATTACAGGCAAAAATGCAATATGCACTGGGAAACAATTCATGTGGAATTTTACATCAGTAAATACAAGTAACTGAAAGGTCACCTATAAGAAAAACATTTTTACTGTATTTGTATGCAGCACATTCAGTCTGAACACCTCATTAAATGTTGAGACAACTCAAGGTCACTGAGTCAAAAAAAATCACACATAGATAGCAACAATGACTGCAGTTATGTCAGCAACACCCCAAAATAACATATGGTTTGCTAGAAGAATTCCAAGGATATTGTCAGCACAAGGATATTGTCTCAACTCTGCATTATCATAATGAAAGGCGAGCAAAATCAGTGAAAGGAAAGTCCAGAGAAAACCAAGGGCAAGATGCCAAGTCTTCTCACAGTGGAAAAGCATTGAACACACATAAGTCTCCCAGCAACACATTGTGATAACATGTATAAACGGTGCCTACCAGACAAGCTCATTATAGACTCAACATTCAGATCTTTATTTGATCACCTAGGCAACCATTGCTGAACTTGTATCAAGAGTTCCAGATGTTCTGCAAAAGTCGGTCTTTAGGATAAGCCAAATGGTACAAACAAATTAGTAGGCAGCGTGTGGCACTCTTGGTCCGGGGAATGATGGGAACTGTCAGAAATTCCCCTAATGGGGCAGTGGTTGTGTATTAGGCTCCAATCCATTTGGTTGGCATTCAAAACCACAAGCAGCTTCCTGGGAGAAAGACTAGGCTTTCTATGCTGATAAACAGTCACAGGCTCAGAAACCCACAGGGGTCACCTATGAGCCAGCAGTGATTCCATGGCAGGGAGTTTGGTTTTCTGGTTAAACACCATCCAAAGGCAACATTGTACATGGATCTACTCTTTATCCTCAGCAGTCAAAGGAATGCCCAGTAACCAAGTCAATATTTAGGCTCAGTAGTCATTATCTTCTAAATCTTAGAAAATATTTCTAAAACAGCGCCTGTTTGAGGCACTTCAAATAAAATGTGCATGTTTAATTATTTTGTTTTATTTTTCCTGAACATTAGAAAACAAATGATCAAGAATATCAAGATAGTTTCAAGAGAAAAATGAATCCTGTCATTATCAGAGCATCCCATCCAGTTGAAAACATAGGAAAATATATTCTGACATTTGGAAGTCATCATTTTCAAAAGCACATACATTGCTAAAAAGAAAAATGGTTTACCTTTGCATTTTACTGATGATTCATGTTCTTCGCTTGACTTCATCTTAAGCACTGAATTGTAAATAGAGTGACTATTCTTTGGTATTTCCAAATAAAAATACTTTCTATTCTTGCTTTTGAAGCCTACTTTTAAGTACTAGTCAACTCATTCGAACTATTTATAATTGTTGTTATCATTAATATTATTTTAATATCCAATATTAATATATTATAATTTTATAATAATTATTTAATATAATTATAAAATTATAATATATTAATATTTGATAATATTTTAATATTATTTAATAACTTAGTAGGCTAAGTTGATCTCTATCACCTCTTAAGATGCTATTAAATTTGTGGTGGTTACGTTGTTTTGTGACAACTTGGAGATAGAGAAAATGAAAGCGTGAAGCTCAGTCTGTCAATCAAGTCACAATCTGATGGTGTCTTTTTGTGGTCATGGCCTTCTCCTCAGGAGGGTCCTGGGAACCTCCCCTCCCACAATAGTTGCTGCAAAGCCCTGACGATGTGTGCCCCACCATTGGATCCATGGGACTTTTCACCCTGGAATATTCCTGCATTCTGCATCATTCCATGTGGCTTCATGATTCTGACACAGGATGCACGGACTAGTGTGGGATTGATGAACTTGAGTTGGACTAGGCGGGGAGGTTTTCCTGATCTACAATAACTTCTTGATATAAAGCTCTTTCTTAGATAGATAGGAATGTCCTTGGATTTGTTTCTTTAGTAAGCACAGCCTAACAAATATAATTCAAACATCATATGATACAATGTCTATACGTTCACTTCAATAATTTATAATAATCTCAGTGTTATGCAAGCTATGTTACAATAATTTCATCACACTGAATTGATTCCCCTGGTACTGGCAGTCATGGTGGTGTAGCTGTTACACAATGCACTGCCAATATTGAGGTCAGCAGTTCAAAATCACCAGTGGCTCTGTGAGAGAAAGACGAGGCTTTCTACTCCTGTGAAGAGTTACAATCTCAGAAACCCACCAGAGGCAATCTACCACGTCCTACTGTCGGGGGTCTAGGACCTTTGGTGGTGTAGAGGTTATGCCTTGGGCTGCCATACTAAAAAATACAACTTGTTCTGTGGAAGACCGTGGAGCTTTCTATTCCCAGTCACATTTTATTGAGGTAGGAAGTCTTAACTTTCTCCCATGGAGCAGCTGGTGATTTCGAACTGCCAGCAGCACAATGTGATCATCAAGAAAGCAGGGCTCCTTAAACTTGTTAGTCTAGTTTAAATTACATGAAGAAATACATAGTGAGCAGAAGGAAAAATCAATTTAGAGTTTCTCACATGATAAACAACTGGACATTGGATTAATAAGGCTCTGTTACCTATGAATACACAAATTCAGGAACATATACTATTAAACACCTAGTAAAAAATTGAATTTATCATGTGTGCTCAAATGGATATCTCCTACATTGACACATAATATGTGTTGTTTAGCTCATGTACTTTCTTTTCACTGCATCTCAATATGGCCAACAAAAATAGTAAAATTGATTCAGTCAAGCATACACGTACTCTGGTCACAGCAAAAGTATGATGTGTCAGGAACCTGGAAAATTTAGGCTGACCTATGCCAACACCATTATTAATTCTTCAGGTACTGTAAAAAGCTTCAGGCTACAGAAAATAATTTACTCAGAAAAACAATGAAGCATTCCAAAAGCTTATCAGAAAATGAGTGATTTTGAGCACACAAACAAACAGCAGCTCTAAGGAATTCAAGATCAAACCTCTACAAACAGAACCCTATTTATTACTTATTTTCTATTCATTTTTATTCAGCTTCATTGTACATGATTCCATGATGGTGTGTGTGTGTGTGTGTGTGTGTGTGCGTGCGCGCTTGCTTTCTCTGGAATCCAAAGACAGTACCTCTTCCTTAGTGTCACCCACCATCCAATGACATTGCTGTCCTTCCAGAAGATGTGCTATTGAATGCAGGATCTTCCCCATCACCTCTAGTTACCAGCTCAATAGAAATAGAAGTCGGATAGTTGCTGAATGCTTATTATCATTAGGGAAGATTATTTCACTGAAGTATTAAGATACACTTTTAACAAAGCAAAATATTTTAATGACTGTAACATACTTCTATTTTTTCAGTGCTGTAATTTTTAAGTGCAAAATACAAATAGCTTATAATAAGATTGAAGTAAGATGCTCTCATTAGGAAGGGGGGAAACATCTCATGTCGAACTTAGCTTAAGATAAATATTTGATTATTACTCAATGTGCTAAATAAGCTCCTGCTGATATATGGGATTTTATGGATATTTAGAGCATTTTTTTAAAAAATGCAAATGCAAGTAAACTCTCCTATTGCAGATACCAAACTGAAGACATGATGATGAACTATGTTCATTTTTTTTTGTTTTCTTAAGAAACACCTGTTTCCTCCACATATTGGCATCCCTCCCACCTCTCTTTCCAAGTGTCCTCTCTCTTTTCTATGACAAAGAAAACCTCTTTTAGGCAGAGGGTTTGATGCTAGCCAGGGTGGGCGTGGTGGTGAGCTTTGGAATGGTGAACAGAAGTCAGCAGTTGGAAGCCTCCACCTTTTCCGTGACCAAAGATGAGGCCTTCTCCTATGGTGGACAGTGACAGTCTCACAGGCACCTTGGGCAGTACCACGCTGTTCTGCAGATTCTCTATGAGTCAGAATGAACTTGATCGCAGTGTTTGCTTTTAATATGAGATGTTTTATGTTCATGTACAAAGCAGGATATTAAAGTAGATCCCCCCAAGACTTATCCTATGTATTTGACAAAAATTTCAGATAATCATTATATTTCATGTTTTGGGTCAGCATAAAAACCTACACTTTGGGGCATGAGGATAATGAAGACTTAATCAAGTGAGTTAGGACAAAGTTGTCAAGCCCACGTAAAAGTGGCCAATAAGGGATCTGTAATCACTGCCCTTATAAATCTAGATATAATGAACGGGGTTATATTTCAGAAAGTATAGATTTACATGGCATTTTTAGATCTCGTATATCTGATTTTATTTTTGTTACACCACTCTCTTTTAGTACAACTTCCCCCCCCAAATAATGGTGCAATTAGAAATCTAGTAAGAAAGACTATAATGTGTCCAATATGGTCCTTGGCCATAGTGTTTTCCTTAAAGAGAGAATATGATATAATTTTAATGCTATTAAGAATAAGAAATGCAACTACAAGAGCAAAATAGAAAGTAGGCTTACAAAGCACTGTTAAATGTAGAGTATAAACATCAGAAATTCCAGTCAGATAAGAGTGTCTCAAGGGTGTGTTCCAAAAGGAAAAAAGAAAAAAAACTGAGAGGGCTAAAGATATTTTACATTTCTGAATCTATTATGCCCTATCCCAATTTCTGCCTGCTTTATTCTCCTTTCAGTATCATCGGAATCCAACAGAGTAGAGAACAAGGCATTCATCTCATTTTTGCCACGCATTTAGAAAAGGTGAATAAAATGTCAAAAGCAATGAAAAAGAAAATTACACAATATGTCCCATAAGAATATCTGCAAAAATGCCCAGTGCCTTATAGCATACTCTAAGTGAAATGTAATGAGTAGGAACAGAGAATGCATATGCAATCTCATGAATATTCCATTTTTGGAAGCAAAAGGGGTTTTAAGTTGAAAACAAGTGTTCACTTGACCCTGCTTTCTCTTAAGCTACAGTTCCACTTGTTCTCTACATTTTGGTGAGAAATTCATATTCTCAGTCATGTGAAACATACCACTATATATGTTACTTAAAAATTATTCCAATAAGCTTTTAAAATAGCTTATACATAGAGAACCAAATGCATCAAAAATAATTTATGTGTAATATCTATGATATACATGTTTACATACTTTTTAGTCAACCATAATGAGAGAGAAAATATTCATTCATTTAAAAAATTATATAACCCATATAATTCTAACTCCTTCTAGATGTAGATGTAGCTATAGATAGAAATAACTATAGATGATATAGATATAGACAGATAATATAGTGTCTTGAAAGTAGAAAATTTTCCAAATTATATTGATTTTTAATTATAAAGGAAGGGGTATTTACTACAATCTGACTTTCCCCAATTCTTATTTCCTAAAATAAAAGTATCCCTTGTGAACATATAAATTACTTATAAGTAAATCTATTTCCATTTGTTCTGTCAGGTAGCTAGATTTTTTCCTCAAAATTTTAGAAGGTTTTGTTACAGATTTCTTCCTTCACTTTTCTTTGTACCAGTAATTTAAAAAATGTGTCAGTGTAGCACTTCCAATTCATAAATACCAAGCTATTCATCAACTTTTGAATCTAATCTAGATTTTTAACCTGTTAGGCCAAGATGATGTGATTGAATTGATGAGATTCTGGACCTTATACATTCTGCCCTCCGCAGACAACTGTGCTTGTTAGGGATACAAACCCAACCCACGGAAACACGTTGGAGGACTTGGACAGTGTGTTCTTCAATGAGGCTGCATTTTGCCATCTCGATGTCAATCTCAGCAAGAGTACAATCAAGGTCAGACAATGAAATTATTCAGACTTATCTGTCCACATAATCCAGTGGTAACAAAATGACAAAACCCTAGACTCGAGAGTTAAATATACACAAATGTGTCGGATAATATTGAGGACTATACTTTTTAAAAAAACATTGTCATTAAAAGATGATTTGACAATTTTTGTTTTGTTTTGTTTTGTTTTTTGGGCATCAGTGTTCTCTGGTGGTGGGAGTAGGAGGCCCAGCCCCACTGCTGGAATTGAACCTCCATCCCAGTGGGCTGCAGTCCCGCGCACAACCACTACGCCACCAGGGCTCAGCCCTATTTTTTTAAAATTTTTTTTTTAAATTTAGGTATCATTGATAACGGGGACCTAGAGGGAGGAAGAATGTTTTGAGAGTGACATGGCAATGGGTGTGTAAAAGTGGCTTGAATACAACTGATGTTGTTAGGGATTGTGATGGGAGTTGTAGGGGGCCCCCAATAAAATGACTAATTTTTTTTAAAAAGTGGGGGGAGGGGAAAGGGGAGATTTTTTTTTTTAAAGAGGAGCTTGTATCAAGGGCTTAAGTGGAAAATATTGGGAAATGTATGTGGAAATATGTGTGCAAATGTGCTTGATACAAATGATGTACTGAATGATGTTGTAGCTGTAAGAGCCCCCAATAAAATTTAAAAAAAGATAAAAAAAGATGATTTGAAAAATGCATAAATTATCGAGCATATTTATTAATATCACACAAAGAAAGTTTGGGAAAAAGATTTCATTAAAAACTGTAGGAGTAAAGGGAACTGCCAAAAATTCAAACTAGATTCAGCAGAGGACATAGAACAAGGAATATCATTGCTAAAATCAGATGGATAGTGACTAAAAGTAAAAAATACAATAAAGCTATTTACCTATGATTTTTGATTACACAAAGACATTCAAATGGGTTGTTGGTAACAGATTACAGATAACCTTACAAAGAACCCTAATCCCCATTCAGGAGGAATTTGTATAAAGAATGAGACGTAGTAGTTTGATGAAAAGATAGTGCATAGTTGAAAATCAGAAAATATGAAAGTTCTATCTTGTTATTCTCTTTATTCAATCTGCATTTTCAACAAAAAATCTGAGAAGCAATGAAGATGAAGGAAAAATGCAATGAGATTGGAGAAATTTTTAAAATAATCTATGATGTGGAAATGAATGAATGTCTTGACTGCTATGTCCATGATCCAATTAAAATGAAATGACAATTAAATATTTTCTCTATTTATCATGCTGTAGTCCTTTGTTCCAACTGTGAGGATTTTTCTTAGTATTCCTCCAATCCTGATCGCAAGTTCTTCTCTACACAAGCAAATGTCTTGGATTATTTCCCCCAAATACAGATTGAATATTTACAGTGACCTGGGATACACATCTTTTCTGATTATGAATGTGCAATATCCCCTGGTGCTGTTTGAATTATTTCCCTCCTTTACTGGTTTTATGCAAGCTCTTTAGAGGGTTGAAATGTCCAACGGTTATTTTGGGTACAATGACTATAACCTGTCCATCTTCTTTTGATACTTTGCTGTCCGTAGGAATCTTCATTAATTAAAATTGTGACTTCAATTTTCTTCCTCTCTATCATCTTGAAGTATGCTGAATTTTTCCTTCCTCTGTGACTCTCTACTTCAAGTGTGAGCAACTATTGCATAGTTTGTGCATTCTGTTGCGTCATGTTTCTTTGGAATGGGTTCAGATAATTGGCCAGTCAGCTGGACAGTTCCTGTTTTCCAATTTTTTGCATAGATGAACTAGTGCTTCCAAGTGCTTAATTTGCTTGAGGAAACATTTGAATCAGTATTCCATAAATTTCTGGAAACTTCTTTTTAGCCAATGCTTTCCATGCAGCCTAAATGTTCTCTCTCTTCTGCCACCTCTTAAAATGGTTGAATGATTGGTAGAGTGACTGTATATTCTTTCTATATTCTCTTTATTCTTCATACACCATTCAATATTTTATACATAGGATATTTAAATATGGAAACTTGAAATTTGTTTTGAGTTCTTTCAGTTTAAGGTACACCGAGCATGTTCTTCCCTGTTGGTTGTCTTCTTCTTGGCCTTTGCAACCAAACATTGTTTTCAGTCCAATGCCATAGGGTAGTAATATTGTCATTGAAATAATATATAACTTATGCATTCTCTTTAACTTCCTTTTTCTTTAATCTACACTAGGATATTCTAAATCTGGAGGTATGCTCTATTTCAGTGCTGTAAATATGTTCAAAGTGTCATGTGTTTTAAATATTTTCACAGTATTTTATCACCCCATAAATTATTTCATTAAGCATTGCGCATAGCCCAGGCTTCTTTTTCCTGAATTATTTCACACAGTTCTAAAGGGAGTTTGTTGTTTAATAATCAAAGTGACTCTGTCTCAGCCTTAGACTGATTCTGTATTAGATGGTTATATAATTCCACATTTCTAAAAAGCATTTAAAATTCTAAAAATAATGCTTTGTTTTGTTTTAATATCTAACTTTTCATATAAAGAGTTTAATATTTTCCATGATATACACTGTATTCAATTTAGCTAGATTTACCTCTCTGGTAAATTCAGAGTTAGCAAAACAAGCCTTCAGCAAGATGGATTTACAGAGTAGTTGCAACAGTCAGTTCAAACATGGCAAAGATAGAGAAGATGGCACAGGACTCAGAAATGTCCCCTTCTTTATTCCGTAAGGTCGCTGTGAGTCACAACCAACCTCATGGCACATAGCAACAATGACATTTCATCTGGAGTTGTGGTTCTCCACCTTCCTAATTCAGTGACCTTTAATACAGTTCCCCTTGCTGTGGTGACCCCTAACCATAATATTCTTTTAATTGTCACTTCATAACTAATTTTGCTACTGCTTTCAATCATGATGTAAATATCTGATATGCAGGATGCATTTTCATTGTTACAAATTGAACATAACTAAAGCATCGTATTAATTGCAAAAGTAACATGTAATTTTGTATTGTGAAATATTTATTTCTAAAGACAAATAAATGAAAACTTGTCTTGAAGCATGGTGTAGCATGGGCAACAGTCTTCACGCAGGGTACTCGTATGTGGGCATATCTGCATGTAGGCAGAGCAGTGTCTAGGTTCCTAAGACCATCAGAAATATGTGTTTTCTGATGTTCTTAGGTAACCACTGTGAAAGGGTCCTTTGACCCTCGAAGGAGTCATGACCCACAAGTTGAGAATGGCTGAACTAGAGCTTGGGAAATATTCTTCATTCTGAGTGTTATAAAATGATGTGAGAGTGTTCCTGTTTTCCCCAGATCATGTAAGAGGTCATCAGTGTTGTCCTTTTCTAGTTTGTGTTTATCTGTATAGTTTGCCCTTGAATATACCCTTTTTGGTTCAAAATCCTTTTATTTTCATTTTTTATAACATCTATGTCTCTTCGCTTTATGTGCTGGCACTGAAAAATCCATTAAGTACCTTTCTGTCTTTCTGCTTTTCTGTATCAATTAATGTGTTAGGGTTGAATAGAGAAACAAATCCAGATATATATATATATATATATATATATATATATATATATGCTCTTATCAAAGAGCCACTGTATGTGTGTGTGTGTGTGTGTGTGTATATATATATGTATATATATATATATATTAGACATCACTGTCCTCTGGTAGGAGTGGGAGGTCCAGCCTTGCTGCTGCAGGATTTGAACTGCCAAGCCAGTCAGACGCAGTACTGCATACAACCACTACACTACTGGGCCTCAGCCCGAGCCACTGTATATTAAGAGAACAATGCAGCCCAGTCCAGATCAAGTCCCCAAGTCTGATATTGGCCCATAAGTCCCATACTTGTCCCATGCATTCCTCTTCAGGCTCACATAACACATGCAATGATGTTGAATGCATGGAGATCATAGGTTAGTGTGTGAAAAGTCTTTTGGATGCAGCATCTGGAGAAGCATTTTAGCCCTGGCCGGTATCTCTTCATGACTACTCCAGCTTTCTGAGGGTGGCCCTTCAACAGGATCATGAAATGTGGCTTGTCAACAGGAAGATAAGGGCAGAGAGTGTGTCCCACCTCCAGGGACAGAGAAATTTCCCAGAATCCTCAAGGGAAGGACATGCCCATAAGGAGGCCTCATTAAGTAGTGGCCTGATTGACAGGCTGGACACTATGCCAGACTTATTTACCAAGCTGCCATGAAATTATGCAAATACCATAATTGATAACATCTCATTTGTTGGCTAACATAATATTATTCTTTTTATTTCCTTGGTCTATTTTATAAGGTTTTATTTGTATATAATGAATATTTTCCTTATATCTGTGGTTGTTTTTGTGATTGTTTTGAGTTTCTTCCTTACTAGTTTATGTTATGAAATCTTTCTTATATATATATATTATATATCTTTTAATTATATATTGTTTTCCTGCTTCCTGTGTCATGTTATCTTCTCTTTTGTTATTTTTATATTTTCATAGTTGAATATTTCTGCTTGTGTTTTTGTATCATCATATGGATGCAGATAATAAATTAGATAGGTTATTATTGTACCTGTCTGCTTCCTTTGCCGATATCTGTGTCTACCATCTGGTCAGAGAGTGTCACAGGGATGCATATGAAGACATAAAAATGGCACAGATAATCAGACCATCCATACTCTTCTCTGCCAAAATAATGATAGCTCTCCTGTGGAGATCTAACTAACAATTTGAAAGGCCCAATATTCAAACAGGGGAAGAGTACTGATTATTTAGGGGGTTTTGTTTGTTTCATTGTTCTTCTCCCTTTTTATTTTTGAGCAAGTCATTTTAGAAAATTGTGCAAACTTAGACAATGTATTCCATTACCGCAGATCTATTCTTCTAATACATGGTATTGATTATCATCATTTGTTTTCCACTTCTAGGTATGGGCTGATTAGGAGACAATGAACACAAGGAATTTAAGACAAAGTAAAATTTTGAAAGTGCATTGGTTTAAAAACTAAAAGCTCACCTCCCTACCAATGCAACACCCTCTTCTGTGTAGTCTGGAGCTGCTGCAACTGTCATTGTGATTACATCGACTGTTCTCATATTCAGCCAAATTTTTGTTTGTTGATACCCAGCCACCTTGCTGCAGTCAGCAATTTGCGTAATGTTTCACTCTTTTTTCCTTGACTTTTGGAAATAATGAAAAGAAGATGAGGATGCTCCAGCTGTCCTTTTTACTTTTTGGTTAGAATAATCTTTAATATTTAGTCCTTATATTCACCCAATAACACAGTACACCACAAAGCCTCACCCCAAAAGGCTGTCTTTTTATACATTTCAATAAGACAATTTTCATGATTAAATTGTTGGTCATTCCCATGCCAACATCCAGAACATTATTTGAAAATTATTCTTGCTCACTATGTGTACCCTCATCCATTAAAGCAGGATTTCAAGGTGGTAGAAGTCAGTATTTATATTCCTCTGCTTATGTCTTCAAACACTTATAGAATCCTGTTACTCCAGCCCTTTTTCCCCAGGGTAGCAGACCTGCATATAATAATAACCAGGGAGCTTTCCTAGAAAAAAGCACATTGAGTTTGACCACATCTGATATCATTTCTAAGGAGGACATATTACAGTTTGCCATTTTAATCCTTTTCAAGTTTAAATTAAGAAAGATATTTCAGAAACTAAGAAAATGAAAATATCTTAATCTTCTAGAATATTAGCAATTTACTGATAGATAAACATGAATCAGATTCACAACATAATCAGGAGAAAAATCTTGATAGGTAAAAATAGTAATACAATACATAGATGGGTCTCATCTAAAGAGGTAATAGAATTATATGAATATGTATGATCAATAAATTATCAACTTCACATTTCACATATTGCCGTATTAAACAAAATACAGTCTCAGTATTTAATAAAAGGTAGTTCAAATTAGACTGTGAAATCAGTCATGCATTGATGCCCAATACAGCAAGATCATAAGCTAGTAGGAAGTCTTGTGGCTCCAGTGGCATTGCACACATCTCAGTGCTGGCAGGGGTCTCCACATGGTTCCTCCAGTTCCCAGGGTTCTAGCTACATCAGGATAGCTTCATGTGGCTTCTTGTCAGAAATATCTAGCAGGGAGTAAGCAAAGAGAGAGTGTGTCTCTCACCTCCAATACTGAGTCTTCCAATCCAGGAACATGGAATATCCTTCCATTTGTGTAGACCCCTTTTGATTTCTTGTAGTAATGTTCTGTAGTTTTCTGTGTAAAAGTCTTTAAGTTTTTTTGGTTCAGTGTATTCCTAAATATTTCAGCTTTTGTGTGGCTATTGAGAATGTTATTTTTTGCTTGATATCTGTGTTAGTCCAGGTAGACCAAAGAAACAAATTCATTGAGACTCATATGTGTATGAGAGAGAGTTTTCTATCAACGAGTAATTGTACATAAAGAAAACATCCCAACCAAGTTCAGGTCAAGTCCATAAGTCCAATATTACCCTATAGGCCTGATACCATTCTATAAATCCTTCTTTAGACTCATGAACCACATTTAGTGATGTCAAATGCGGGACAATCTCAGATCAGTGGGGAGAAAGTCTTTGGATCAAGTAGTGGTATAAGTATCTCAGTGCTGGCAGGAGTTTCCTCATGACTTCTCTAGGTCAGGGCACTAGTGAATTCCCATGAGTCTCATATTCCATAGAGTGAGAAGGTAGAGAGAAAAATGTCTCCCACCTCCAAAAGGGAAATATGGGAGTTTCCAGAATTCTCAGGGGAAGTGCATGCCCCACGGAAGCCTCATTGGTTGTGACCCGATTGACAGACTAACATCATAGGAAACCAATTGAGTTCTGTTTTTTAATCTGGTGTTGCTACACTATCAAATTCCTCTATTATTTTCAGCAATCCTATCCCAGATAATTTATGATTCTCACTATATAAAATCATATTGTCTGCAAATAATGAATGTTTCACTTCTTCCTTAAAAAGTGATATCTAAAAAAAGTATCTCCTAAGCAGTACTGATATGTTTTAAATGTCTTTGCATTAGTTCATACTGACAGAGACCGTGTGTACAACAGAACAAAACACTACCCACTTTGGGGAGCATACTCACAAATAATCTTACGACTGAAACTATATTATACCACAAACTTACTTTCCAAATATACTTATCATGGAGCCATCTTCTCTTTGAAGTATAAAATGAAGTAATTTTGCAAGAGCTTTCAATAGTGTGTCTCATGACCTGAACATCCTTTCTAACTTCTGTTGTCTCTCTATTATGTATCCTTTTGATGTCTTTCTGCTTTATTCTCCACACAATAAAATAAAGTTTCTTTTCTGTCTCTGATTAAATTCTTAAAAGCTATTCCTTCTGTCTTTCACCAAGGCTCATGGACAGGAGTGTACCCATCTACCAGAAACAAATGTTTATTGAAATCCTAACCTTTGCACTTATAAATATTACTGTTTGGAAATAGATACCTTTGCTTTTTATATTAATGAAATTAGACCACTGTAGAGTGGATTCTAAACTTAGGACAGGTGTTTATTTTAAATCACTCTTTAGAAAAGATCCACACATTCTTATTTCTTATATATACAGTCAGCTTTCCATATTACTTAAACATTCTGAGTAAAGGGAATAACTCTGATGACTTCATGATTAAAAATAAATAAATTTGTGGAGTTAATTGGCTAAAGTTAATAAAAAGCAAAAATACATTTTGGAATCCACATCTAATTGAATGCTCCAGAATCTTTGTTTCACTTCATGTTTTCTTGACATGGTGGTTAATTCTTTAGCTAGATAATTTTAATTTTTCAATCTCTTACTGAAACATAATTCTCTGAGGTCTTAGGATAGAAAATTTATTTATGCCTTAACAATACATCCTTAACAATATATTATTATGTCACATAACAGCTGACTGTGCTAACTTTCACTTGTTTACCCAAAATAGAACGTACACTTCTTTAGTTTTGTTGTCCCACCAATTTTGTTTGCCCCCAGCACAGTGCCTGCAAACACTGTGAGTTTTCAGAAAATGTTTACTGAAAAATTGAATAAATTTTGGTGACAGTAACAAGAAAGTAAAATGTCTTCCTTCATACTATTCTGTGCCTGTGGTCTGCAATTTGCAGCACAACAGTGTGGCTATCTCACCAACAGACTCTAGGTTCAGAGAATGTAGGATGTGTATCCAGTTGTGATTGACACAGAAAATGAATAATATTGAGATAGAAAATGCAGTCAGAATGTGGGATACGTTTTAGAATAAGCTAAAGGCATAAATATTGCCAACACAATTACCTTAGCACAGCATTTGCTAGGTAACTTTATTTTCCCATTTGTTTCTTTTAATAAAATAGAAAACATAGAAGCCCAGATCTCCCCCCTCCCCCGCAGTTTCCCTCCCCCAAAACAATGATTAAAAGAGAAGTACTTGGATACATGGATTCTTTCATTGAGAAGAGTGCCATTAACACTTGAATATTTGATAAACATTTTAATCACTGCAATTTGAAGAAAAGAGACAAATTAGATATAATTAAAATAAATGAAACTCTAATACACAACAGCATTCATTATTAAAAACAAGTAAGTATTGGCATTGTGTCTGCCCTATGAGATAAAAAACAGTAAGAGAAGAACTTGATTTTTCTGCTTTACTTTTGCCTTATCTCTTTCATGAAATTTGATTAAAAAAACTATGGACACTATCTTTAGGGAATAAAATCAAATATGTATTTTCCTCTCTGGTGGTGCAACAGTTAAGTACTTGGAAACCTAAAGTTGGTGGTGTGAACCCACCCAATTTCTGCAGAAGTGAAACCATTGCAGATGGTCTTCCTTAAACGCGATGATCTAGAAAACCACACCCCTTGTACTTCTCTATCTGAGGGGATACTTTGAGTTGACATCGACTCAATGCCACCTAGCAAAAATGTCACTTCTTCTTTATGCTGCCCTAGCCTAACAAATTAAAACAAAAAAATCAGAAAGTAAGGCCATGCATATGCGTTTGTACCATTGGCATTTCCAAAGTTTTGTCAGATACCAGAGTTATTAAATGTAATGCAACTTTTACTTCAAAAATATGAATACCCTAATTTTATAAGCTTCTACCACTACTTGTAATTATTTTGCATCTTGTCTGAGCAATTATATTGCTCTGTCCACTCCATGCATCAACCTGGTGTTGCAGTCCTTCCAGGAACAGTGCACTCCAATCAGGGAGAAATTTTTTTAAAAAAAGGAAAATGCAACAGAAACATATAGTTCTTCTGGTTTGCCTTTCTCCCACAGAATCTCTTGGTTTGAAATATGAACTTGGTGATTACCAGTCAAATTCTTATCACCAGGGCTCCTTAATTTTGCTTTTGATTGTTTAAGTTTCTTTGTTTGTTTTGCTCCAAGGGATCTAGAAGGGATGACAGGCTTTCAGAAGCTTATCAGATGTTTTCCCATGGCTCTAAGTGTATCTTGAAGGATCTGTGTGGTGGGTTACATGCAGGTAAGAACACAACAGGTTTCTTGAAAGCTAAAGAGAAGACTTTCTACTTCTGTAAAGATTTATGAACTTGAAAAGGGGAAATTCTATCCTGTCCCATCGCATTGCTATGAGTCGAAGGTTCCAGATGGCACCCAGGTAAGCAGCTCATGCTGGGGCCTCCAGGGTTTACCTGAGCTGGGCGGCTTGGAGGATGATCAGGAGGCCTCTGGTGAGTGAAAGGATCCCTAAAACAATCCAGCGTGCTTATTCTGTTTGTGAGGTCACTGCCCCACACATCAGCCTTGCTCTAAGACCCTGGACAACACCAATCAGATCCCTGTGGTTTCTCGAGCTGGGTCAGCAGTGTGACTTCTGCATACCTCTGCGGCCACAACTCACCAATGACCTCCCACTGTTGGCTTGGTCACCACACCAGGACCTGAGAAGCTGCCTTGCTGCGAACCCCACAGCCACAGCTGAATGCACACGCAGGCAGCCGTCCACCGTGGGTCCTAGGGGAGCTGCTTCTTTCTCCTCCAGTTCCCTCCTAGCCACCAGCAGTATAAAGGCCAAGCTCAGCTCCTTCCCCTTGTTCCCCCACAGAGTGACTCTCTGTGCAGCACTGTTGTGGTTCAGTGCTTCCTGGCAGCCTGGCCAGTTGCTCCACACCCTGGCCTACAGCTGTGATATCTAGAAAATGGCTGCCCAGCACTTCCCCAGTCTTTCTGGGCCTGCGAGGAGCATCTGCAGCATTTTTTCTCCAGATGGCATCCCTCACCCACTTCTAGGCTAGCTCCAGAAACCAAGGGATGAATGACCTGGGCCCT